>CAUYQG010181730.1:0-48500 GCA_963574415.1 Tarsius wallacei
GTGGTAGTGCGCACTTGTAGTTCCAGCTACTTGGAAGGCTGAGGCGGAAGGATCGCTGGAGCCCAGCAGGTTGAGGCTGCGGTGGCCGGGAGTGGCCACTGCACTCCAGTCTGGGCGACAGAGTGAGACTCCAACTCAAAAAAAAAAAAAAAGAAAATACAACTGACATTTTAAATAATTATTATTATAGTCACATGTTTGGATATCTCACCCACTGAAAAAATATTTTCTTATTATATTCTCATGTAAATCTTTGTGACGTTTTATGATGTAATCAGAATGATTCCCTCTTCAATGATGGAAATGCAATGCTCAATGATTTAACCAAACTCCTAAGGAATCCTGAAACTTAAACTCATGCTTTGTTTCATTTATCATATATTTATTCACTCTTCAATAAATGTTTACCATTTACTCATTCAATTCATATTTATTATACATATTTATTATATATTCACTATATAACACTATGCTGGATAATAAAATGCAAAGTCGAACAAATCAGACCCAGTGTGGACCTATACGAAGCTCACATTTTTATAACTTTCAACCTAAATATTTCTTAGAGGTTTGAAGGGGTTTGATGCAAAACTATTTAATTTGCTGTGTGTAAAAACTCAATCATGTAAACAAACTTGTTATAAAACAACATTTGGAGAGTAGTAAATAAGTTTTCCCCAATAGTAGCAAACAGGGTTATGACCTAAACAAAGGTGCCTGGTCTAGGGGTAAGTGGACCCTGAAATTCAGCCTGTGCCCTGCCTGTCAAGGGTGTACATGAGCACAGAATTGTTCAGACCTGGAGTGTGGGGAGTGGCTTTTTCTAGTCCTTTAAAGGCCAACCTGGTAATATAACATCCATATCATAACCTGTTACAACAGTTTAAATGGTCCCTACTTAAAATCATAGTGATGTAATTCAAGTGATATAACTGTAACTATCCCAGTTGAGAATCTTGTTGTGGGTCATTTTTTTGAAATGGAGAAAATTCTACAGCCAATTAATTTTTTAAAAGTGTTTTCTATGCTGGGCGTGGTGGCTCACACCTGTAATCCCAACACTTTGGGAGGCAGAGGCAAGAGGATTAACTGAGCCCAGGGGTTCGAGACCAGCCTGGACAATTTGGCAAGACCTCATCTCTACAATAAATAATAATAAATAATTAGCTGGGCATGGGTTTGCTCATCTGTAGCTCCAGCTACTTGGAAGACTGAGGTGGAAGGATGGCCTGAGCCCAGCAGGTCAAGATTGAGGTGGCCGCGAGCGTGCTACTGCACTTCAGCCTGGGAGACAGAGTGAGACTCTGCAAAAAAAAAAAAAAAAAAAAAGTGTTTTCTAAAAATTCCTGGTAGCAAATAGTTATACTTTAAACACATCCCTCATTTTGGATACAGATACAGATATGAAAAAAAGTTTGTATTTACTAGACTACAAAGTCATTTGTGCACAATTGTCCCCAGATTAAAGTTTCTATGAGGCTTATTTGCAACCACAGATTAGCTTCAGCTCATTGACAAAAATGAGAAATCCACATATTTTCAAATGTTGTAATTTTTTCTTTTCAAGCTGTAAAACCATATATAAATTGGAAGTGTTATTATTCCACTTGAATGACAAGTTCTTCAGAGGGTGAGAAAACAGCCTGCAGGATAAGCCTTGAATCCTGGCCTTGCACCCTCCCCTGGCATTTACAAGGAGAATTGCCAAGGATTGCCTGGGCGATGCAAGGCTGGGCGCTTCAGGGAGGCCCAACCCAGCTGCAGAGTGTGAGGTCCTGGGAACTGGAATTCCTGTCTTCCAGGCAGAGTCGGGGCCCCACCTCTTCTCTCCAGGCGGTCTACCTTTTCACACCCTCCCTTGCCCGCTCCATTTTCCTCTTCCTTCCCTCTGCCAAACTCTTTCTAAATCAGAATCCACGCATGTCAAAGGCCCACTTTGTGGCTGATGACTTTGCTAACCATCTGTCCTCCTGTCCCTGGTCCAGCACCAAAGAGAAATAAACCACTACTGAAAGCCACAGCAACAATACTTAATTCATTTCCCTGTTCTAAACCTTCAGTCTCCTCGTTTCTCTCAAATGTCCTCTATTGTATTAAGCCCCAATATTGAAATGTGCACTTGGACTTTTACCTGCCATGATTGCTAAGACTGCTTTCTAGAGGAGTTTCCAGGAGTCAGCACTGGAAACAAGGAGGTCCTTCTTTTGAGAGGGGCTCTCCCTGTTTCCACAGGTACTCCTTTTAAACCTTCACTACCGCTGAGGTGAGAGGATTGCCTGCGTCTAGGGGTTCGAGACTAGCCTGGGCAACTTGGCGAGATCTCATCTCTACAATAAATCAAAAAATTAGTCGGGTGTGGTGGCGCATGCCTGTAGTTCCAGCTACTTGGAAGGCTGAGACTAAATGATCGCCTGAGCCCAGCCGATCGAGGCTGCGGTGGCCATGAGTGTGCCACGGCCCTCCAGCCTGGGAGACAGAGTGAGACTCCAACTCAAAAAACAAACAAACAAACAAAAATACAAAAAAACCTTCACTACCCTTGCCTATAGCAGTGACCCCAATTCACTGCTGATGGCCAATAGCAGGGGTGCAAAGAAATGCCAGGAGATAGGGTGGAACTATAATCACCAAATAAAAAGAATCTTCTGGATCTTTCACGGCTGTTTGCCCTGAAGAAGAGAATGTTCTGATTGTTCCACTCTCTTGATTCCTTGCTGAATCTCTGTCTGCCTTTTACAATCAGGGATGGTTTCCATATTCCATAAAAGCATGTAATGTGTTGTGGCCCACGAATTTTTAGTTAAAATAAGATGGTGATAACTGACCTCACTGCTGACCTTACTAAATAACCTTGACCCAGCTTAAAATCTCGGTGTCTGATTATTGACAGCTGAACTTCCTTCCCCAGGCTGTTCCCTGTAGGCTGTTCACTCTCCATATAATTTCCCCCTTCTATTAAAGTAGGTTGTTAGTTCTTTCTTAATCACATCAACTTTCTTCAAGGGTGCCTTAAAAACATTTGGGTTCATTTGAATGACCATGTTTGATTCCACTTTAAAAGTTTTAAAAAATTAACAGGAGTCAATTATTTAGATGTCTATCTTTTTGGTTCCTCTTCTGTTTCAGTAATAAGCAGTTTCTACATGTGACTCATGTAACTCAAGCTTGTGTAGTAAGGCAGTAGAGACATTTTGATATATCACTGGATAAATGTAAATTGCTTAGACTCAGAATCCCAAATTAAGATAAGCAAGACAGTGCTGGCGCCATGGAGGTGTCCTCTATAAGTAGCCTAGAGGGAAGGTGGATTAGATAGTATTAACCTATTGAAAGTGAAAGTATAAGCAATTTTGCTTCATAGTTTCTAAAGGAATGTATCCATACATCACAGAAAGCTTTCAGAACATTCAGACACAGGAAACTGATTTCATATCTCAGAAACTTAATTTATGGTAATTTTAGTAGCATCAGTCCAAAACTCATAAATCCAAAATGTTAAATGTTTAATAGTATAGAAGGTAAAAAAAAAAAAAAAAAAAAGAGAGTTAAAAATAAGACTGCTTCTTTCTAAAATGTAAGAGCTATGAAACTGAAGAACAATAAAGATAAAATACTTTCCAAATTATTTACTTCAATTTTTTTTAAGTTAATTTAAGTAGGGGCGGGGCTGACAGTCCCATGTACTAATTTGCTGTCACTCAGGTCCTACGTTTGAATTAAATGAATGTCAATCACAGTGAGTACGTTGAGTGTTTGGTATGGAGGTCCGTGGTTAATAAGCAACGTAATGCAACAGTAGTCAGTCCAAGTTTGGTGTTTTGTTTGGCTGAAGCTAGTTTTAAAGTTTATACAAAGACGTTCCTTAACCAAGAATTAGGATAAAAAGCAAAGCAAAGAAATGAAATGAATAGCAATGTTCTCAGAGTAAAAAGAATAAGAAGGCTACACCAAGAGAAAGCGTCATTGAGAGACACTGGTACAATTTCCATTAACATCATATGTGAAGGCAGACTCAACTTCCAGATGCTCTAATGAGGTGTCAGATGTGATTCCCCAAGACACTAACCACAAAACAGGCTTCTGCACTAAAGCATTTGTGACTTTTTCTTCTTCCTAAGCTTTCTTTATAAACAATTGTGCTTTGCTTTTATATCCTCGAAGGGTGTCCTTTTCTTTACTTTCTCTGGCTCCACCTACAATTCATGATCCCTATGTTTCTTTTAAAATATGTTCTTATTACTGGTTTAATAGAGATCCATTCTATTCCCTATCCTGCTGTTATAATTATTTGTTGCCACTTCAAATTCTTTCTCTTTTAAGAGTAAAATTCGAACCATTTTTTGGTCACTTAAGAAATCTTGACAATTTTTTGTTTTATTTTGCCTCTCATTTCCCCAATTACATGCATATTTCCTTTCTTGTAAATGTGTTTGTTGCTCCTGGCTCTATATTTTCTTGTGTGCCTTTCCTCTCTTATAACTTTTATTATGCACCAGGTGTCTTTCATTGTGGATTTTCTGTCCCTCTAAAACTCATGTTTTCCACAAGGAATAGCTTCTATGCATAATAATTGTATCAGCCAGAAAAGTTTGAGTTTGTACAGCAAGTATCAGAGTGTTTTATTATTCACAGAGTAAACAGTCATATGATTGACTTTTTCAGTTTTTATCTAGTTTGTTGTCTTTTAAGCATGCTCCCAACCGCAACCCTCTTTAGTTGCAAATTATTCTTTTTACATATTAATCTATTTTTTCTGAGTCTAATGTCTAATGCTTAATATTTTCATGCCTTTATCAGACCTCTTTGTATTTTATGAATAATCTACAGCAGCTCTCTTAAATTTAACATGTACCCAAGTGAGCCTCGTTTCCTTGAGTGAGGGATTTGCTCAATAGCTCGAGCTCTTTCTGCTACTGCCATCTAGTGGTTCTCCTCATTAGGTGTATTTTTCTTTTTCAGAAGTATTTTCTAGAAATTGCATTTAGGCAGAATCCAAATAACTACAGATGCCCAACTGAAAATCATCAAAGCTCAATTTCACATTGTATTGAAATAACCCTGTGTACTATGATCTAGAATGAGTAGGCCGGGTGTGGTGGCTCACGCCTATAATTCCAGCACTTTGGGAGGCTGAGGTGAGAGGATTGCTTGATCCCATGAGTTCGAGACCAGCCTGGACAATTGGCGAAACCTCATCTCTACAATAAATCAAAAAATTAGCCGGGCGTGGTGACGCACGCCTGTAGTTCCAGCTACTTGGAAGACCGAGGCGGAAGGATCGCCTGAGCCCAGCAGATCGAGGCTGCAGTGGCCGTGAGCGGGCCACCTCACTCCAGCCTGGGCGACAGAACGAGACTCCGATTCAAAAAAAAAAAAATAGAATGAGTAGAAAAATTAGTTTACCTTTTCCTTGAAAATAAAACCTTCACCACGTCTAGTGGAAGATTGTTTCAAATGTGCCTAGCGTTGATTCCTAAGGGCTGAGGTATCAGAAGTGCCAGGTTGCCAGTCTTCTGAACCGCATGCCCTCAGCACCAGCTACTTCGTTATAGCGCACATTCACCACATTTTCAACCACTGCACACCAGGGGCTCAGAGCTGGCGGGTGCCTGGCCAGAGGTAGGCAAGATGCAGAATCCTCATCTGCTCAGCTCCGCCCCTGCTGAGATCTGAAGCTACTACTAGCATTAACATATTCTGCATGATGAGCGGTGTGAAGTGGAGGAAGGAAATTCTATTAGAGCAGGGTACTGCGTCTCTGTCTGTTTCCACACAGGCGCCCTTGTGGCCTTTGAGACTGAAAGAAGAATATCAAGTGATGCCTCAGTAAAAAGCAGCACCAGCCTCCTGTAGAACTGATATTCCAGTTCTCCCTTTACTAGTTTACGTACAGACATGCTAAAAATACTCCTCTTTGGTGGCAGATTTGGGTCAATGATACGACCCCAACACCCAGGACAGTGCCTAGAAGGCACAGAGTAAACATTGAATGAATGAATTTAACAGACAGGAAAAAATAAAGTGCTGCCCTGAATAAGTAAGTTTGATGAGTCCATTGGCTTGATTTGAAGCAGAGCTTACATGCTCTTAGGTTTTATAAAAATCCTGCAATTTCCCACGTCTTATCAAGGGATAAACTAATTTTGAAATCTGACATCTTTTGTTGGGTTCTTCCTTTGCAGGTCTGTACCAAAACCCTTTGTGCCAATATAACCTGTATCGTTTATATGTCATCTACCACCTTCCAGGAGTGGAGCTGCTTGACCGAAATCGTAAGGATACTCCTTTCATGCAGAGAAATATTTGAGAAGCTGTCTTATAGCTCGGTGGCTTAAAAATGAAGATTATCTTTGAAAATTTATCTTTGTAGAAAAATCCCTTTGAATAATTGTCTTTGTAAATGAAAGTCTTTCAGTTATTTATTTTTGAAATGTTTGCTAACTGAAATTTGCCCCAATTTAGAAATGCATGTCTTTTTACCACTTTACTGGAAAACCCTGCTGAGAGTCAGGCAAGCACTACTGCCAGTCCTTGTTTTGATATTAGCATGTTGTTTGATATTAAGATAATATTAACATTGTTTTACCCCTGGAACCTGAGTTTCTTATCTCAAAAATGAGGGAATTAGACTAAATCTTATAAGGATTAAGTTCTAAAAATCATATTTCTATGAAATTCTGCAAGTACTATTTGTATGTACATACATACAGAGGGTGCCAAAAAACGTATATGCATTTTAAGAAAGGAAAAACTGTGTTAAAATTGCAATACTCAGCCGGGCTCAGTGGCTCAGCCTGTAATCCCACGCCTTGGGAGGCTGAGGTGAGTGGATTGCCTGAGCCCGCGGGTTTGAGACCCGCCTGGGCAGGCGAAACCTCATCTCTCCAATAAATCAAAAAATCAGCCGGGCATGGTAGCACGTGCCTGTAATTCCGGCTACTCGGAAGGCTGAGGCAGAAGGATCGCCAGAGCCCAGCAGGTCGAGGCTGCGGTGGCCGGGAGCTGCCACTGCACTCCAGTCTGGGCGACAGAGTGAGACTCAAACTCAAACCAAAAAAAAAAAAAAATTAGCTGGGCGTGGTAGCACGTGCCTGTAGTTCCAGCAACTTGGAAGGCTGAGGCGGAAGGATCGCCGGAGCCCAGCAGGTCGAGGCTGCGGTGGCCGGAAGCGGCCACTGCACTCCAGTCTGGGCGACGGAGTGAGCCACCAACTCAAAAAAAAAAAAAAAAAAAATCAAAGAATTATTCCCATAACATAGCATAACTTCATTATTTGGCCTTTTAAAAATTAATCTATCATTAATGTTTTAATTATAAAAACAATTCATGCTTATTAAAGAGAATTTGGAAAACATAAAAATTTAAAGAAGAAAATACAAATTACTAGTAGATAAAGGACTCAAAAATAGTCATTATTAATTTTTTGTGGACTCTTTCCATCATTTCTTTTCTAGGCATATGTATATTTTCTTTTAAAATAACAAAATTAGGATAATACTATATATATATATATACACAATTATTAGTCTTAAAATTTTTTTAAGACTTTCTTAGTCATGAAAGCATTTTCTACTATTATTTTTTAATAATACCATTTTGATGACTGTATAATATAGCACCACATAATAATTTATCAATATTACGTCTATTCTTCCATCCCCTGTTTTAAGCAATGCATTTCCTAAGTTTCTGACTATTTTTTAGGACAGATTCCTAGAAGAAAAATCATGGGATTTTTAGGTCTCTCTCTCTCTCTTTTTTTTTGGATTGGAGTCTTACTCTGTCGCTCAGACTGGAGTGCAGTGGCACACTCACCACCACTGCAACCTCAACATACTGGGATCAGGCAACCCTTCCACCTCAACCTCCCAAGTAGTTGAGACTACAGGTGCGTGCCACCATACCCAGCTAATTTATTTTATTTTATTATAGAGATGAGATCTCACCATGTTGCCCATGCTGGTCTCAAACCCCTGGGTCCAAGCAATCCTCTTGCTTCCACATCCCAAAGTCTAGGATTACAGGTGTGAGCCACCATGCCCAGTTTAGGTCTTTTATACACATCCTTTTCCAGAAGTGAGAGACAAACACACAGACCCTTGAGCAATACAGGGTAGGGCCCGCTTCCCTGTGCATCCATCAATCTCAAACTCGTGTTGGAAACTGAGACTGGGGACTGTGACAGTGGAGTCATTTCTGAGTCCTTACCTTGCTGGATGACTCCTATGTCTTCTCTTTTATCTGTAGCACCGTGTTTAAGAGCCTGAGTTTTAGAATCACACAAACAGGCTGGGCTCGGTGGCTCAGCCTGTAATCCCGCACTTTGGGAGGCCGAGGTGAGTGGATTGCCTGAACCCGCGGGTTCGAGACCCGCGTGGACAACTTGGTGAGACCTCATCTCTACAATAAATCAAAAAATTAGCCGGTGTGGTAGCGCGCGCCTGTAGTTCCAGCTACTTGGAAGACTGAGGTGAAAGGATCGCCGGAGCCCAGCAGGTCGAGGCTGCGGTGGCCAGGAGCGGCCACTGCACTCCAGTCTGGGCGACACAGTGAGACTCCAACGCAAAAAAAAAAAAGAATCACACAAACATTGGTTTAAATCTTGGCTCAGTCACTTAGTAGATAGTACGACCATGGACAAGTAATTACAGTACTCAATTTCCTCACTTGTGGATAATGATATCTGCTACATGAGCCACTATAAAAATTAAATGACATGATTCAGGTAAAGTACTCAGCACAGTAGTTCCCTAGGAAGTTAGCTAGTCTTAGATCTAATGTTTTCTATAAATTGTCTTCCTCTGTCAGCCAAGCTGGAGTTCAGTGGTGTCATCATAGCTCAGTGTAGCCTCGAACTCCTGGGTTCAAGTAACCCTCCTTCCTCAGTCTCCTGAGTAACTGGGTCTATAGGTGTGTGCCATTATGCCTGGCTTCTCATTCTATGAATTGTTTTTCACACACACACACACATACACACACACACACACACACACACACACACACACTAATGTATATTTTTAATTTCAGACTTTTTGAAAGATTTTTCTGGGCTCTTGAAGTTTTAAAAAGTTTTTGTTACTTTTAGATAATTTTTTTTCCTTTTGCCATTATTCTTGGGGTTTGCCTTATTGATGTTTTATGGCACTCTGGAATTTATTTGAGATAACTGTATTGATATTTTTAATTTATGAGGGAGAAGGGATCCATGTTGCTGCTCCTGTTGGTCTGTAAACTGGGCAATACTGGTCACTGCTCCAGAAGAGGCAGACAAAGAGTAAGTTTAATTGGGGTAAGTAAAGTACTTACCCCTCTTGCAAAACTACAACGCCTCCCAGAGAAACCAATGCTTGTGCTAAGAGGCAATCAGTGGGATGAACAGGACTGAGGAGGCCATTCCCAGAGAGAGAGAGGAAGCGAACCAGAGGGAGATGCGGAAAGGTCATGGCCACGCTGTTGGAGGCCAAGACCCTCTGGATCTGCCACCCCAAAAAATCTCCCTTTCAGGAGCCATGGAGACTGTGGCAGGCAGCTAGGAGAGTTGCACGTGGTCATGTGGCTCTGGGAAGCACAGACTTCTGTGGATCTTCCTTCATTCTCCATCAAACACCTTTAACAATGTTGTGGTCAGAGCCTGCAAGATGGAGAGTGTTTTCCTGTCCTGTGTGTGTGTCTCTAGTTAAATGTGTCTCTCAGGTTTCTGTTTGGGTAGGGGTGTGAATCAGTGATATACAATGAACTTCCTGGACCTTCATGTTGTAAGGTGCCTCTGACACTAATTAAAGATTAAGATTGCTGAACTCGGTCACCCCAAATTCATATGTTGAAGTCCTAACCCCAGAACTTCAGAATGTAATTATATTTGAAGTGAGGGTTTTTAAAGAGATAACTAAATTAAAATGTGGTCTTTAGGGTATAGCCCTACCCCAGTCTAGCTAGTGTCCTTATCAGAAGAGAAGAGGAGGATACAGATTCACACACAGGGGAGGACTAGGTGAGGACATCCATCTTGAGCCAAGGAGAGAGGTCTCGGAAGGAACCAATCCTGTTGGTGCTTGGCCTATGGGACTCATGACAGCAGCTATGTGTACTCAACTGCCACACTCTGTCTTGCCTGGATCCCTGTGGGAGCATTCCCCTAGTGTCCCAGGGGTTACTTGGCTACCCTGCAGGCAGAGCTATAATTCTCAGTGTGGATTTCAGCATATCACGCTTCAGATAAACATCCTGATCCTCACCACGGCCCTCCAGGCTCCTGCCTGTGTCTCCATGTTCCTCTCATGCCTGTCTTCTTTTCCTCCTTTGTGCCTGTGTCTGTTCCTTAAATGCTTCTAGTCCCTAACCCCTCAGGACCTCTGCTCATGTTGGTCCCTCTACCTGGGCAGTTATCTGCCCTGTAGTCATCTGTGTGTTACCTTCTACCCATTTTTCCATTTCACATCAAACATGGCTTCCTCAGAGAGGAAGGATGGAACGTTATGTGATCACATAAGGTGAGGCCATTATGTGATTTCATAACTTCTTGGGTGTCTATTTCATGTGATGTAATATAATTACAATTACTATAAATTATAAATTGAGAAATTAATCATTCCATATCAATTTTCATATATCTGCACTGTCCCATAGGACTCTGGGCACCGTTCCTAATCTGTGCTGTCAAATACAGTCACCACTAGCCTCATGTGGCTACTAAGTACTGGAAGTGCAGCTAGTGATTCATGTGATTTTTATTAATTTAAATTTAAGTTCAAGTAGCCACACGTGGCTGACGGCCACTGGGTTGCCCACGTGCTGTGAACTGCCCACCTGCAAAGGCAGGTGCCAGTCTCTCTTGTTCCCCATGGTGCCTCCCACAGAGACACTCAAATATCCGTGAATGAATAAGTGAATGTAACTAATCTGAATTTGATTGACAAGGTTATGTATTTGAAACTACATATCTGGTATAAAGAATATTGCTCTGACTGGTATCATATCCTCAGTGGGACAAAATCTCTGTTATTTTTCTTGTCAATTTTTCCCCCTTAACAGAGAAATTTGAGTTGATGATAAATAATTTGGTTGATGATAAATAATTCTCCAGGGTGCACTGTGTAATGCATCAACTGATTAAAATTCACTAATTTCCCCTAAGGTAAATTGACATGGAATGTACGTACCAAAAGTTTATAGAAGACAGGACCAGAGATCTGATTATTAATCTAGGAAGCCAAAGGAAAATTAAAATGCAGTGAGAGACAGGTATAAATAAACAAAAAAAAAAGGCGCTAATACAATTCTTCAAAGAAACAAAGATTTGGGCCTTAAATCAAAGATTAATAAAACAAAAGTTTTGAATAGCAAGACAGTAAATGCAAGCAAGGGTCCAGAGAGAACTTCAGAGAGCTTGCTCAGATAGCCAAGTGGTCACCCCCAGCAGAGCTCTGTATGTTCTCTCTGTAAATACAGAGCTAACTTCTACTTAGGATTACTAGATGAAATTCATGACGTTCAGCTACAAATAACTGCATTTTTTTTTTTTGTATAACAAATTTTTTTTTTTTTGAGTCGGAATCTCACTCTGTCACCAGGCTGGAGTGCAGTGCCATGCTTATGGCCACCACAACCTTAACCTGCTGGGCTCAGGTGATCCTTTCGCCTCAGCCTTCCAAGTAACTGGAACTACAGGCACGCACCACCATGTCCAGCTAGTTTTTTTATTTATTGTAGAGATGAGGTCTCGCCAAGTTGCCCAGGCTGGTCTTGAACCCATGGGCTCAGGCAATCCTCTCACCTCAGCCTCCTAAAGTGCTGGGATTATAGGTGTGAGCCAGCGTGCCCAGCCATAATTGCATTTCTTGTTTTGATTCTGTTTTTGTTGTTGTTGTTGTTGTTATTTGTGTGGTTTTTTGTTTGTTTGTTTCTGCCAAATCTTGCAGCTGTCTTTAGAGTACATGGGAGTACAACAGTCACAGAAGACGAAAGTGTGCCAAACCAGAATATACATGTCAGAACTTGAAGTTCAATGCTAAGGAAGTGACTGAGAAGTTTTCCTTGTTTTGTCTCTTCATTTCTCTTTATTAGAAAATCTGCCTTTATACATGTTGCTATTTTATTTACAATGGAGGTAGAGGACAGAGTTGTCACCAATGTGGTCTTGTGTGACTCATCTTTTTATTTGGTTTTATTATTTTTCAAAGCGCCTCAAACAATAAGAGGACCTCAATAAATGCTCATTAAACTGAACTCCACTGAATTAAGAACATGAGATTCTTTCCTATTAGGGTAGATGTTTCTTGAGAAACATTTTTATTATTTAGCCTATCGTGGAAATTTGGATTTGCTAAACACCTCAAAACCAGGATTATTATTTGATTACTTTTTTATTCCTTTGGGTTTCTTGTTCACAGTACACAGTGCTCTCTAGTGTGTCAGTTCTTGGCCTTGGTGATTCCAAACCTCAGCATCTCTCATCAACTAGCCCCAGTGCAATTACATAAGTACTTGTGATTCTGGCTGAGTCAGGAAAGTGAATGTAAGTGAAGCAGACAAGGTAGAAATGAACACAGTGACATCTGGAGAGGACCACAGCCAAGGCTCAAATCTAGCCTATCTCCAGCTCACCTTGTCCCTCCTCAATCACCACCTCCTCCAGATCGATTATAGCACCATTCACATAGGCCATATTAGCGTTGGTCCCCACTCAACCTTCAGCCCCTCCAGGTAAGCAGCACCAACACATATTCATGGTCATTTTTCCAAGCACTCTGGCTAAGTTTGGGTCTGGCCTGTATTCCCCGAAAATGATCCTGTGTGTAAACACTTAAATAATCTTTAAAAAATTTCTGACTTCTTTGAATTTTCCACACCAAGTTCACATAGGAATTCCAGCTTAGCTCTGGTTGCTTTAATTAAATTAAAGATAGAAGGAAAATGAGAATACTAGTTGTCCAGGTGGTAGAATGTTTGGGTTGAAGGTATACACACTTTCCTGGATCTCTCAGGTCGATTTTTATGGTTTTAATCAAAAGTGTAAGCTTTCAGGATAATGCGAAGAGATGGTCCATTGAACTGCATTCTTAAACTATGAAAGACTTCCAATCATCCCACAATCCCTATATTGTAAAATTTTATGTCTCAACTATATTTAATTTTCCATCACCCAAACTCTTGGCTGGACTTCCACATTTTCTCAATAATGACTTCTCTTACTTGGCTAGTCATGTTACATTTAGCAAAAGCTGGGACACGAATGCCTCTGCCCCAGCCCCCCGCTATCGGGTCATTTCTGATGTTGTCTTGGACTTCTTTCATCACATTGTGTGTCTCTGCTTCGCTCTACTCCATGTTCATGAGAAATTGCTGATTTGGAAATCCACTCAAGCAGCCTCATCAGATCTTTTACATAAACTCGCCTAAATCTACAATCCAAACTGTTGGCTGCAGGAAAGAGGCTTTTGTGTTCTTGCATGACCACAGGGAAGTAGAGTGTGTTATCTATTAAACCATTTGTTCAGATGCCTTCACAGTGCTTGTGTATATTAGATGTTGAAGGTAGAGATACTTCTTGTTCACAAAGAGCTTGTAGCTTCAGTGGAAAGAGAGGTCAGGCTCTCTCCTCCTTCCGTCCCGCACCTACCATGGTTGGGTCTTTTTGCATCTTGCACAATGACTATGCTGGGCAGGAAGAAGTAGAGTGAAGACAGAGTTGGAGGATTTTCAAGTTCTACCAGAGAACGAACCACAAAGACTAGTCTAGGGCTTTTTATTCTAGCAGAGGGCGAGTGATGGAAATGTGATGTGAAGCTTCTGTTTCACACTTGGGCCTGGGAGGTGCGATCTGGTCTCTGTGAACCTTCCCCACATTGACTCTCACTGGTCCTCCTGCCCACAGTCAAAGCTACATTCATGTGGAAATGGTCTCACCTTTGATATGCCTTTTCCTCTGACTAAAACACCTTTGTGTTTCCTATACATTGCCTGGCTTCATTCTTATCCAAACTTCAAGTCTCAGTTTAGGTGTCCCTTTAGTGGGAAGCATTCCTGTAACCTCCAAGACTAAGTTAGGTGCTCCTTAGTACTTTGGGCTTATCTCCACTGTTCTTGGACATGTAATTTTGAATAAGTCTATTTATTTATCCTCCCTGTCTACACACACACACACTCTTAGACACACATACATTGGGACAGACACGCTTATTTAGATATACACTACTGGTGTGCACACATTCAAGCTGTAAGCACCTTCAGGGCCAAGACAGTGTTTGCTACTATAGCCAAGAGTCTTGTTCAGAGTAGGTAGTCAATAAATAGTTGCTGAAAAAGTGTAAAATGAGGAATGACCTACCAGTGTACACTTCTTATGGTTAACTGCTGTTAAACATTTGATCAGGAATCTTTTTCTGTTCATTTTTATTTTAGCTGAGAGTCCACTGATAACAACTTGGACTTTGATGTCCAATTACTGTTCTCCAGGTCCCAAAATACACTCAATAAGATAAAGTTTGAGGTAGCTGTCAAGAGCAAGGTAAATCCATCCTATGTGTAGTTTTATCAGAGACTCAAACAAGTGGTCCCCACTCTTGAGTAAACATTGTTTATATTGATAGTAGGTCAACAAGATTATCAATAGATCAGCATATACCAACAAGAGACGTATCATATTGATGCTAACTGTCCAAGATCAACCCACAATACAGATAAGATAAAATAAAATGACACCATGAGCCACATGCAGCAACAAAGACTGAGAAATTTCAATCTCACAAAAAATGTAAATGCAGAAAAAAATGTATATAAATACATACACGTGTAGCCAAATAGACAGATGGTTGGAGGGAAAGTCTAAAACATAATAGGGGAAGCCAGCCTATTTTATATTTTTTGAGGCCGATAATGACATGAGCAGATTTGCTGTATACTACACTGCTTTGTGCTCCACAGTGGGTAGGAAGAGAAAGCAATTGGATGAGGCTGGATAAAAGCTACAGAGAGAATTCAAGTAAGACAGGTTCAAGAAGAGGGATTTTGTCAAATAAGCAAGAGAGATCCAGCCGCCAGTCCAGCTCCTTTGTCCTGGAGCAAGGTTGGGGGTGTCAGTAGGAACAGGGATGCAGGCAGGCTGGAGTAAATGGAGAAATGAACTGACAAGACAATAGGGAAGAAACAGGGGTTAGCATGACCTGTCTGACTCCTTTCCTATACCATGGCTCAAGCTTTTGCCCCAAGAAACCTACAGTGAAGATCCTCAACACTACCCAGTGCTTTCTAGAGTAGAAATTGTGCTCTTTTGTTTTTCACAATGAGGCTGTGCTGCAGGACCCAGCACATAGTGCAAAATAATGATGACGATAGTATCGCCTGACATTTATATGTACTTTGCAAAGCATTTTCACACTTCATATCCCGCTTGGCCTGTGTGTCTGAAGATATGCTTCTTCCACACCCACCTGCAGGCCCTGGGCTGCCAAGCCATCCTTATTCATCATTGCACCTCCCTTCCCCAAGGCCCTGTGTAATGTGCTGGCCTCACATGGGCCATAATGGGGACTCAACCATGCATGGGCTTCCAAGGACAGTGTCCAGGCACACACCTCAAAGAATTCCCTGACGCAGATTATCTTGCTCTGAAAGATTTCTTTATTTTTGATAGCACAGAATTTTTCTCCAGTGCTCATATTTCTCTCTAAAAGATGACTCTAAAGATTCCTGCCATTCCAAGTGTGGTCCATGGACTGATGGGTAGCATCAGCACCACCTGGCTTAAAATGCAGACTTTCAGGGTCCACCCAGATCTCATAGGATCTGCATTTTAACATGGTCCCGGGGGAATTCCTATGTAAAGTTTGAGAAACTCTATTGTAATGGTTGTATGTACATGAAAAATGTTTAGTATACAAAGGGAACATTTTTAAAAAGATTTTGTCGACAAATGCTGTGTTTGTTATCAACATTCACCCTATGTATCCTGTTAGCTTTGTGAGGTTACTGAATACTAACTGATATTATTGATATGTTTATACTCAAAGTAAATTGAGAAGAGGGATTTTCGGAAGAACTCAAATCACTCTATAAAAAAGATACATGTCCATGTATGTTTATCGCAGCATTGCTCACAGTAGCAAGAACAGGGAACCAACCATGCTGCCCATCATAAGAGGACTGGATAAAAAAAAAATGTGGTACATATGCATGATGGAATATCATGCAGCCATAAAGAAGAACAAAATCAGCTGGGCTCGGTGGCTCAACCTGTAATCCCGCGCCTTTGGGAGGCTGAGGTGAGTGGATTGCCTGAGCCCGCGGGTTCGAGACCCGCCTGGGCAACTTGGCGAGACCTCATCTCTACAATAAATCAAAAAAATCAGCCGGGCATGGTAGCGCACGCCTGTAATTCCGGCTACTACAAAGACTGAGGCGGAAGGATCGCCGGAGCCCAGCAGGTCGAGGCTGCAGTGGTCGGGAGCGGCCACTGCACACCAGTCTGGGTGACAGAGTGACACTCCAACACAAAAAAAAAAAAAAAAAAAAGAACAAAATCATGAACTTCACAGCAACCTGAATGGACTTAGAGTCTATAATACTGGGTGATCCTTCACAGAAACAAAGAACTGAGTATCACATATTCTCACTCATAAGTGGACCTTGAACAATTATCGTAATACTATAAGAAAAGGATTGGCAGTAGCGGGAAACTGCTGGGAGTGGGGCAGGGAAGCAGGATTGGCAGTACTGGGAATCTGCCTGGGAAGTGGGGGCATGCCTCATCAACAAGGGTACCTGCATAATGAACATTTGTGTACCTAACCCTGAATAGTACACCACATCTTTAAAATAAAAAAATTAAAAGTTAAAAAATAAATTTAATTTAAAAAAAGAGAGAAGAGGGATTTTTTACTAACTGTCATCTGCCTCTAATATAATAAAGGCCATTAATTCTAAACCCCCAAATCAATAACTGAACCTCAAGGAATGTCCATAAAAGTGGGAGTGTTAGGAAAAATCATGAACTACTTTTACATATTGTCTGGGATAAATACTTTAATTCCTAGGTGATCTGGATTAATCTAGTGTTAATATATCCAGAATAATAATACTTACCAAATGAATGCAGCTTTATTTACAACTGCCAGTGGAGTGTTTTCTTGTCTACATAGTCTTCACATGATTTGTAAGTGAAAGAAAACTGTTTTTATTTGACAGGGTACATTTAAAGTTTACCAAAAGAATTAGGAGGGCTCGGTGGCTCAGCCTGTAATCCCGCGCCTTTGGGAGGCTGAGGTGAGTGGATTGCCTGAGCCCGCAGGTTCAAGACCCGCCTGAGCAAGCGAGACCTCATCTCTACAATAAATCAAAACATTAGCCGGGCGTGGTAACACGCGCCTGTAGTTCCAGCTACTTGGAAGGCTGAGGCGGAAGGATCGCCGGAGCCCAGCAGGTCGAGGCTGCGGTGGCCGGGAGTGGCCACTGCACTCTAATCTTGGCGACATAGTGAGACTCCAACTCAAAAAAAAAAAAAAAAATTAAAATGACAGTTACATGTAATCGTGGGGCCCTTAATATGTATCAGAAACTTTTCTAGGTGGCATACATGTATTAAAACACTTAAAATTCACAGCACCTTAACAACGTATGACCCGTTATTATCTTTGTTTTATCTATAAGAAAGTTTAGCCTGCCCATGACCTTACTGTTGGAAAGTGAGAAGGATTACAGTAATATTCTGGTTGTTGTTGTTTTTGACTTTTCTCTTTCCTTCGTCCAATCTATGTCAGATACATTGAAGGCAATTCTTCCTTAAAAATATCACTGTTACCATGTTATAATCATCCTGAAGAATCAAAAATATCTACCAAACGCCTACCACAGCAATTCTTATCATTAGCCTGTCTTTAAAGTTCTGTGTAATCTGCTTCATTTCACACTATCTACTCTGGCTTCCTCGGTGTCTTAGTTCATTTTTCCTTTCTCTTACTCTGTGCAAATAAAGTATTAAAATCTTTCACCCAGAATCCTTGGAGTAAAGTGTATAACAGAATTCAGATATGTTTGGATCTTGGAAAGATACTAATAGTGACATATCTGTAAGAGATATAACAACTCTAGTTGGATCTGAGGTAGCATCTTCAATAAACACATTAAAATTTTTGCAGCTACGTATATAATGACTTACACGAATTGAGTTACATAAAGATTGTTAACATCCTACATCAGTTATGATTCTATTTTAACAATAAGTGAGTTATACAGTCTTTCATTTTATAGAAGTTTGTGAATTTCAAGACAATTAGTAAGTGTGGAATTGTACCATGTTTATTATATCAAGTCATCATGTTATGAAAAATGCAATTCTATTACTAAACTCCCATGCATAAATCTTATTCTTGCTTCAATACACAGCCTAAACCACATCCGGCACCCCCAATGAAACTTATGCAGAAATACAACCCAATGTATCTCTTTCTTCTTCACTTAAAAAGCCGATCTACTCAATTTAACATTAGAGGAGTCTGTAAGTATTCTATATATATTTATTTTTCCCAACTAGACCCTAAGCATATAAGAAATAGAGATCATGTCTTATTATTTTATATCACCCCATAACAAGGTAGAGTCAAATAAGAGTTGAAATTACTAGCTGAACATTTTAAGTGATTCAGGAAATTACTGAATTGACTGTGTTTAACAAGGTGAATCAAGTTTATGTGGAATATTGATAAAGATATGAAAGTTACTAAAATGATTAGTTATGTTTTCTTTCCTTGTAATGTGTTAGAACAATTTTTATCATCTTTACAATTGTATGTAGGGAAGTTTAATTTTTGACATGTTATTTTAGGAAGGCTGCTGTCGTACAACCATGAGTCACTTAATGACAGAGATACATTCTGAGAAATGCATTCTCTGACAATTTCATCTCTGTGCATACATCACAGAGGGAACTTACACAAACGTAGATGGAATAGCCTACTATACACATAGGCTATATGTAGGTTTATTGGTCCTAGGTTACAAAACCGTATAGCACATTACTGTACTGAATATCACAGGCAATTGTAACACATTGGTAAGTATGTGTGTATCTAAACATATCAGAAAGAAGTATTGGAAAAATATGGTATGATAATCTCATGGGACCACCTTCATATCTGTGGTCCATTGTTGATTAAAATGTCATATGTGGCACATGGCTATATACACAAAGATCCTGAGTTTTGAAAATGGGAAGGTTATGACTGGACTATTGATATGTAAGCTTGCCTTTTTGAGTCTGTATTTTCCCATATGTAAAAAAAAATAATAATACCTATCTGCAAGACTTTTTTTGAAAGACACACATTAAATGCTCACCCATTCCCCACTTGTCAAAGAAAAGAACAAAGTGTCCAAAGTCCTAGTCTTTCTACCTGCTAACATTGTCCTGTCACCTTGCAGAAGTCACTTACTAGTTTTTATAGCTATTAATTTATCTCTAAAAAGGGGAAAGAATTGCTTTACCTAATTTAAATTAGAAAAGTGGATCTCTTGAGGCCTTTCAATCTCTGAATTCACCCTACTGATTAGTATATGGTATAGGTGTTCTTTTGTCACAGTTCTTTTATCTTTGCTTGGTAGAAAATAGGGTAGTCAAGAGAAATTAAAGTCCAAACCTGGAGACTGCATAGATCCTGGGGTCATGCATAGACTCTGAGATCATCTTCTGGTAGTATTTAGGAATAAAAAGCAATCCTGAAAGAGAGGTGACAAAGGGATCCTGTAGCAAGTAGTCGGTGGCAGTACTTAATGTTAGAATACTGCATCTAAAAGTGTCTGGTTACATCATAAGAGTTTTTTTGAGGGATAAATTTAAAAGAGTAAGCTGTGTAAAATTCCTGCTGAAACTCCAGAACCAAAAGAGGTGTGTGCTCTGGCTTAGAAATGGATATTTGATGCTGAAGAGCTTGGAAGGTTCTCCGGTATCTCTTTGATTTGAAAGAGAGATGAATTGAGCTGAAATGTTATAAAACTTCTTACAGTTTTTTTTCTTCTTGAAACCAACTAACATTCTCTTACTCCCAGTTTTGTGGGTTTCAAACAGTCTAATCCCCTTATGTGTGTGGTTTTACAAGAGGAGCATGATTATCCTCAAAGCTTTAGCTTCCCCAACTATAAAATGGGATAATAGTCTGCATCACATAGAATGTTTGAGTATTCAATGTGATAACATATGTAAAGTGCTTTTACAAATTAAATAACTTTGTGAAAGTTAACTCGAATGGAGATGATTCTGCTAATGATCTTGAGAGTTCCACTGATCAGGAAAATATGAAGCAAAAAAAGAGTAAGGAGATGAAGAGAAGAACTAGGGAAAATAAGATCAGCAGAAGGCGTAGCAGGAGAAAGAAAATGAGAACAAGCATGGAACACTGCTCCAGTTTTTTCCTACCTAAGTTCAAAGCATTTTTTCTTTCATAAGACCATGTACTACAGAGATCTAAATGCCAGCTGTGTCAAACCTCCGTATTTACCTGCACAACTAGCTATATAAAGCAATTTGATTTAAAATGTATAGGCATGAGTTTTATTATTGCAAAGACATCTGTTTAAGCCTTCATTTCAAAACTTATCAGCTTTATGAAATAGATAAATGACTTCAGCACTCTGAATTTTGGTTACATTTGTAAAAAGAAGGCTATTAATAACTTCTACTTTGTGGACTGTTTGAGAGATTGAACAAGATGAAGACGGAACACCAAATTAGCAGAATACTTGAGATTATTACATGTGTTTTATAAGTAGGGGTTATTGCATTCACACTTATTGTGTTGTGTTATACTCTCTTGTAAAAATTTTTTACTAACACAAACGCATTAAAAACTGTTGTGTGTGTGTGTGTGTGTGTGTGTGTGTGTGTGTGCACGCACATGTGTGAGAGCGAGAGAGAGAGTAAAGGACAAGGGTGAAAGAGTTGGATGGGCAAACACTGAACACACTTCATCACCCTGTCTTGGTTGTTGATTAACTGATCAAAGGAAAGTTTGTTATTTTGTCTCTCTGTAATCTTGTGTATACATGATTGGTGAAAACTGTCTGACTGAGAAACTCCAGTTCTTTTAGCAATATGTTACTGTGACTTTTACTCTGAGCTATGAAATTATTTCTCCTTCTTGAATGTGAAAATGTAATCATTCCTGGGTAAAAAAAGACACTTCCAGAGAATAATCAGAGAGGTTCAATTCTTGCAGTAAGTAGAATGGAAGTAATCTGCTACCAGTAATACTTGAGGAACAGCAGGAAACCTTAATTTGTGAATATTTTGGCAAACTTATAACTAGAACAGAAAACTTTCAGCAAATTTGTAGGTATAATGAACTAACCTATGCACTGAACTATTGTGCTGATTTCTACCAATTTATTTTTAATTTATAGGCATTTTAAAATTATATCCAGGGCCTCTTTTTTATACTGTCTAGCATGAAAAATATTGTTAAGATTAAATGAGCAGCATTTTTCTCAGTTCTGTTCAAACCACAGATGCTACGTTTGATTTTATTTCTAACAGTGAGATTGAAATTCTATTTTAATATGCAGAACTGCAGCCCAGGGAGTAATAAAATACAGAGTGTTTTCATTAGATGATGGCCCTGTACCTCTAGTTAACAGGAAAGCTGATTCATCAAACAGCAACCATCAAGACAGCATTAACTAAGATCTGGAATGAAAACATGAGATTGGGGTGAAAATTACCTGTTTTGCATCATGTAATTGTAACTTTGGAGAAATTCCTAGTTTATGGCATTAAACTGTTTTCAGGGATGCAGGAGTGTTTGCTGTAAATTTGCTGCAGATGGTTTAGAGATTGAACATTTTCTGCATTTCAAAGGGATCTTAAATTTTATATCAGCTGCCACTAATTTAAAGGAATAGACATTCACCTTTATGCTCTCTGCTCTCCTCCAGAAAAATAATCAGAACTAATTCTGCGGTTGAATTTGTCCCTCAAATATTTACGCATACAAAATACAGAGTTGGAATTTGGGGCCATTTTATACTAGTGGAATTCACAGGTTAGGTATTATATCTGCCAGTCAAAATATCTCTGTGGTCTGCAGGCAATAAATGGATGTGATTTTTTTTCTGATATACAATTGATCAGAGAAGAAGAGCTCTTCTTCTAATGAATTCTGATGCCTTCTACCCTAAAAGCAAAACAAGTAACAACAAAAATACAGATAACACAAAGCACTTTGTGTTACTTGAAGCCATTGCAGTTTATCATAAAATGTTGAAGTGAGAAGTCATTTTAAATATTATCTAGTTCACTGGTTTTCAGTTGTTCCATGGAGTTGCTTTGGAGACTGTCTTAAGTGGAAGAGGTAAAATTGAGAGAATAGATGGACATAATTCTTTGGAGGCCACCCATCTCTCCCCTTTCAGTTTCAACCAGATTACCTTCATTTCACCTGTTTAATCTAATGGGTTTTATGGAAGGATTTCTTTGGGAAATTGATTCAACTGTTTAAGAGTATTTGAAAAGTTCATCAACATAGTCACATTACCAACAATCTAAAACTTTGCCACTAAATGGCAAAGCCAAGACTAGAAACCTGACTTCTAATACAGTGTTTATTTTTTAAAACTACATTATAAAATTGGGTTATTAAAATGGGGTTGGGCAACCCCATTGGGTCCCCTCCAACTGTGAGAGCCTTTCTGTCCTCTTAATAAATCCTGATTTCTAAAAAAAAAAAAAAAAAAAATGGGGTCAATGTTTGTATTCCCATTATGTCAGTTGATGTTACCCTTAAAAGTCAACACCTAAAGAACTTTTATATAATATCTTACATGTTTCCTGAACATAATGCCCTATTTTAAATACTTTGATCTTCTATGGGAAAAACAACATTAACAAAAATTTTATACTGTGGGTAGACTCAAAATAACTTCCCAAATATATGATTGAGCGAAGAAAAGTCAAATGTGAGAACTTAAAGTAACAGAGAAGAAAAGTGAAAAGAAAAAATAGTAATGCTGACTAGTCATTTACATTTGACTTTGTTGACTAGTTACATTGAAGAATATTTACCAAAATATTATCAAGTTCAAATGACTTGACTGAATGGTGACTTTGGTACAAAAAAAAAAAAATACATGTGTGCATATATGACATGTCTACAAGTTGAATAATAGTGAATAAATCAAGAAGACAATAATTAGCTTCAGAATGGGGGCTTGTTACCAGAGAGACCAAAGCATGGTTAAAGGATTGGGACTTCCAGCCCCTCGGAGAATAATGATTTGTAGCCAGTTAGTCAGAAGAACACGAAAAACAACATAGAACTTGAGCCCTCAACCTGTGAGGTCTGACACTTTCTTTAGATGGATAATGTCAGAATTTAATTGAATAGAGGACACCTAGCTGGTATTCATTACAGGATCACTTACGGGATCATCTGAATAACCAATGGATTGTTTGATGTATGGGGAAAAAAACCCCATGCATTTGTTCACAGAATTGTCTTGTGTTGTGAGAGTATAATAGGAAAAATTAGTTTGTTTTTTCCTATATTTACAATAACCCATCCTGCCATTAAAAATTACTGAACTTGGCAAAGATACGATTGAATTTGATCATGTTTGTGTGGCTTCTTATTTTTAGGCATCATTATCTTTCCTTCAGGGCAAAGAAAGGTACAATCTTTACTCAAATAACAATTTTAAATCAAATGTGTATGTGTGTGTATGTGTGTGTGTGTGTGTGCGTGGATATATATGCACACGTGTGTGTGTATTTATAGACCTCAAAAACTGGAATTTATTTACGAAAATTGTGTATTTAATCTTGCATGTTTAAATTTCAGTCACCTTCAAAGTACTTTCCATTTGATGCAATATACTCATCCAGATGCATTTTCCACTGCTCAAAACAGTTTTGGAACTTGTCAGTTTTTATGCCTTTTAGTGCTTCTGCTGTTTTTTGTTTCACCCATTTCTACATTGGCAAAACATTTCTTTCTGAGGAATTTTTCATCTGGGGAAACAAACAAAAAGTTGCTCAGGGCGAGATTGGGTGAATAGAGAGGGTGGGGCATAAGGGGTCATGCAATTTTTGGTCAATAACGGCCAAACACTCAGAGCAGTGTGAGCAGGTGCCCCTGTAAATCACCCATCATGAAATGGGCAAACACACTGAGGGAATCTCCAAAAAAATTAACTGAAGTCGAACACAGCCTCTCACAACAAGGCCAGCTGGTACACCAATGCCGATGGGTTCCTAGAACACTTATTTAGCGGGAGAAGCCTGTACTACAAGGGGCCCACCATCCAAAGATTTCATTTTTTAGGGAGGGTTTTCTTTATGTTCTTACATAGATAAATTAGCCTTTCTTTGTTCCGTATATTCTCATGCATCATGCGCTCTACAGAAATAAACAGCTGTTTGAACCATGGTCATATTTGCAATTATTTTCTTTAGGAGCTATAGACTTACAGAGTCCAGCTTCAGCATTTCCTTGCAGCCATTTATAAGTGATTATTGCATAATTATTCCCAGGGGATAAGCCAATTTAGGAGAGTAACAGCTAAGCGACATCTTTTCAAGAGCTTTTGAAGTGAGGAAGCAAGGGCTTCTGTCCTCTATTTCTTGGTGAATTTGCTTAGAATACTGAATAACTATCATTATTATTGTCAATTTCAAAACAGTATAACAAACTTCAATTCATGTCTTCATGGTAGACATGTGACTTTGGACAAATTCTTTATCTTCTATGATTCTCACTTTCAAGTGTATAAAATAAATATAATTATAGTACGTAGTTTAGAGTATTACTTTGAAGACAAGGATAAAGTCCTTGTCATATAATTGTATCATAATAAATGGAATTATCAATCTATCTTCAAAAAGGAAAGTCTATTAATTCAATGAAAGAGTAAAGGATCCTGAGAAAAGGTAGGTTGGGTTGTGCACTGGGGAAAACAAAAGTCCCAACCCTTAGCACTTAATAGAGTATTTTCTGGTTTTATGTACCCTGATCGGTATGGCTTAACAAAGTTTAGAGTTGAGACTGAGAAAGAGAAAAAGCCATAGCCTTCTAAGATACCTTCTCTTAGTCTCACAAATGAGCTTATTTCAGCACAGGGCTAATTTCCCTAAAGGTCTTATTCGCCTTCTATTTCCATAATTAATATTTCTTTCCTAGATATGATTTTGTTTGTCTATCATTATGTGTGGCCAAAACAAAATGAGGAGATAATTAAAATTTATGAAACAATTGCCAGGTGGTAGGTACTATATATAGATTGTCATCTAATCCTTCTAATAATCTTGTAATCCTTATAATAATCTTCAAATTCAGATTAGAGGCACTTAGGGAATCACTTTCATTTTATGTATTTCAAAGTCAACTATCTGCTGCCAACCCTACTACCATGTTCTACTCAAGAGAGACTATCTTGGACTTAGCCCACATCTATACATGAAAGACAATACTGTATACTTGCCAAATATATAAACAAACATTCATCAAACCCTCAAAATCTTTGTAACATGGGCAAATAGGAGAGCAGTTATTCTTTTAGGAAAAGATAAGCTGTACACTATTTTGCACACTCCACAATTCTTAAGACACTGTGGGGAATTTACAAAGCACTCCAATCATTGTTGGCTGAGTAAGTGTATTGTTTTCCCTTCAATACTGAGTACTTAGAACCCAGAGATATTTTTACTTACGTTCCTCTTTGAAAGAAAATTTTAGACAATGAACTTTGGTTGTTAAAACTTATGCTGAAGAAATTTTTGTCAAGAAAACTGTAAACCAAACTCTGAATTCCAAAACAGTTTGCAATCGAACACCACCATATGGTAAAGCAACATGCTTACCAAAAGAAATTAATTAAACAAAGGCTAAATATCAGAAGACAATGGTATTTTGAAATTAACTTTCAAAAGGCAGAAGAAAGTGTTGCTGGGTACATTTTCATTTACATGAACCTTCTCAGAAGACAGAAGAAGAAAATACCGCCTATGAACTTTTTCCTTACTGTGTTTACATCTCTCCTCTCCATCTGCAAAATGAGTGCTTTGAAGTGTCAGCACTATGGTTCTCATCATGGAGGAAAAGACCAGCGAGCCACTGACTCCCACATAGAAATTCTGGTTATAACATATTGCAAATTCTTGGTAGTCTTGGCCTCACCTGCTTCTTCCCCGTGCTGCATTTTGTCCCACAGATGATTGTCACCTGCTGATGTGCATGCAAAGGCGACTTCATTGCAATGGAGGCGAGAGAAGAGCTCACTACCCTCTTAATTCATGACTCCTGCAAAGACTGCATAGCAGAGGAGACAATATTTTGAAATCAGATATCTAAGTTTCACATGGATTTTTACTTGCTTATATATCTTAGATTCTGCTCCTACATGTTTCTGTCTCTACTCATTAAAAGAAGATGCCATTAGTGTAAGATTTTTCTTCTTACTGAGAGTTTTAGAGAAAATAATGTTGGTTTTTAAAAAAATGAATTTAGGTCTATATGTCCTGTCTAATTTTGTTGTTCAGGAGTGGTATTTACTCATACACTTCCTGCTTCCCTATACCTGAGTTTTCTATGCTCAGTGAGGTTCACTGTTCTCTCTGTTTCAGGGTTTGTTTGTTTGTTTTATTTTCTGTTACCTGGACCTTTTTTTTTTTTCTGTTACCTAGGAGCCCAAGTGTTTTTGATTGAGGGTGAATAGAAGGTGGGAGGGAGTAGGAGGATTCATGATGTCCCCACATCTAAGATTACAGGTTACTATAATATCTTGTGTTTTGGCATCTGTAAAGTACTTACTCGCTGAGTAGTAGAGGCATACTTTCTCTATTGGCTTGTGAGCTGTATAAGCCAGAAGCTAGTAAGGTTGGGAAATGATAAGGTTGGGGTGGGAAACAAGGGGTGAATTGTATCTAAAGAGTATTGTGACATGAAGCTTAGAAAGAAGCAGTTATATTCCATCATGTATATGTACCACATTTTAAAAAATCCAGTCTATCTTTGAAGGTCAGCAAGGTTGATTCCATGTTTTGAATAATATGCAACCACAAAGAAGGGACAAAATTATGGACTTCACCGGCTGGATCTGGAGTCTATAAAACTCAGTGATCTATTACAGAAACAAAGAACTGAGTACCACATAGGCAGACCCTGAACGTTTACCATAATACTCTAAGAAAGAGACTGGCTGTAGCAGGACACTGCCAGAAGAGGACAGTGGGGGGCACATGACATTAATAAGGGTACCTGATCTCAAACCAGGTGAAGTAGGAACCAAAGGGAGGCCCAAACTTCACCTGTATAATGACCACTTATGTACCTGATCCTGAATTGTACCCCACTTTTTTTTTTTTTTTTTTTTTGAGTTGGAGTCTCACTCTGTTGCCCAGACTGGAGTGCAGTGGCCGCTCCCGGTCACCACAGCCTCGACCTGCTGGGCTCCGGCGATCCTTCCGCCTCAGCCTTCCAAGCAGCTGGAACTACAGGCGCGTGCTACCATGCCCAGCTAATTTATTTATTTATTTATTTATTGTAGAGATGAGGTCTCGCCAAGTTGCCCAGGCGGGTCTCGAACCTTCGGGCTCAGGCAATCCACTCACCTCAGCCTCCCAAGGTGCGGGATTACAGGCTGAGCCACCGAGCCTGGCTACCCCACTTCTTTATAATAAAAAAGAAAGAAGGAAGCAGTTAAATCTAGCCGTTCTGCAAAAACTCTTATTCTGTGCTATTATTGCTAGTGGCTCACAAATGAAGTTAGACCTGGATATGACTTTTGCATATTTCAAAATTTGAATAGGATGTTAACCGGTTCCTACAAACCTCTTGTGAGCCCTCATTTATTTTAGAATTCTTTTGTGCTTGCAAAACATCCATCTGTTCTTAATCACTTCCTCAATATTCCTGCCACATTTTTTCATATGGATTTTTTCCTCATTTACCATGTGCTAAGTACTTGGAGGATGGCATGATGATGAGAGAAAGAATATACTAAAAGGTCTGGGAAAATAGCATATTTCCTAGCATCAACTTGCTAGAAATTCAAGAGAATTCAAAGAAGAGATGTGTTTTTTAAAATAATCTAAGGTTTCCTGCATAGTGAATAGTTTTAAATGGTAGCATTATAGAAGAATTTCAATTGCATTCTTGCTTTGTTTTTGACAGGCTGTTGGTCTTTTATACCAGCCTAAATTACCTATGAATCATACCCCTGTTGGACTTAGATACTAGCAAAGATTTGAAGCAATTGATTGCTGGAGACAGCGTAATATAATGACTAAGAACTTCCAGTTCTTGATCTAAACATTTCTGGGTTCAAATCCAGCCTCTGGCAACTACTTTCTAGGTAATTGACCTTGAGAAAATTACTTTATTTTTAATATACTATTGTTTGTTTTTCCTCCTCCAGAAAATGGTCATAAATATTGTTCTAACACACATACAAATTGAGTGTTATAATAATTATTTGAGATGGTTTAGATAAAAACCTTAGAATACCATCAATAGCACAATACACATGCTCAAAAGTATGAATTTTTCTATTATTACCCCAAATCATCACACTCCATAAAGCCTGATTCTTTACTTATATTAATGCATTTCTAAACTCTTGCGTTTATTACTCAGACTTTGATTCCTTCCTCTAACCATCTTGCTTTCCGCCTGGTACATGAATAATCCCCACCCCCCATACACACACACATACACACTGTCACTTTACCTGCCCCTCAAACCTAGAATCTCCTCTTATTTCATGTGGTAGCTCAGTGTTCAAGTATCCAATCACAGGTTGGTCATTCACAAAAGTCTATAGTGGTGATTTAAATATTTATTCTTTATTATTACTGAGACATGATAAAGCACTCAGGCAGTTAAAGGTAAGCAAACAAACAAACAAAAAAAACTTGCCTGCTTACCACTGACAAGACAAGGAAAATGTGGATTTACAGCTTTTATCCATAGGCATACATCCAGTCTCCATTTTGCTTAAATGGCTTGAAAATTAGCGATCATAGCATAGCATAAACTGAGGAAATCATGGCAGTCATTCCCTCACTACAACAGAGTATAGTTATGAATGAAACTTCTCCCTCCTTCATGTTCTTCATCGAAATCATGGTAATTCAAGATATAGGCTTTGTTAATAGTAAAAAACCTAAGACAAATTAAGTTTAACAGAGTTTCATTGAGTAAAGAATGATTTGCGAATCAGTAAGCATCCCTACCCCCCAACCAGAGTAGGCTCAGAGAGACCCCAGAGCAGCCATGTGATGGAAGAAGGTTTATGGCCAGAAAAAGGAAAGTGACTACAGAAAACAGAAGAAAGGTACAGAAACAGTTGGAGTGGCCACAGCTCAGCATTTGCCTTATTTGAACCTGGTTTGAATAATTGACCCCCTTTGATTGGAAGAAACTAGATGATTGGAAAAAGCACAAGTTATAGTCTGTTTACATATTCAGCTATTTTAGTTCACCACATGAAAGGTTACCAGAGAAATCTCTGGGTAGAACTCAAAATACGCAAAGGGGCAGCTTTGGGCTAAACTTAATTTAACAATATTCTTTTGAAATGTGAAATGAACTTTGAGTTTCCATAACTTTGAATAGAATCCTAAACTCTCTTTACTTTCAACATGTCCTCTTTTTCAGCCCATAAATTATAAACTATCTTTTCTATGAACTTTTAGAGAAAGAAGATAGAAGATAAATCAAAATAGGACCAAAGATTGATTTGTCCTGGTTTCCAAGATAATGCCTATATGGCATTGTAGAAAAAACTGCTGAATAAATGATCAAGTATTTAGATTTTAGCCCCAGCCCAGTCCCCAAGTTGCAAAAGCTTTTGGGCTCATCTCTTAGCTTCTGTGAACTACCTGCGCCCTGCTTTGTTTAACAGGGTTGGATAAATTATTTTTTGAGAGATTTCCAACTTATCTATTCAATGAACTGAAGTACTTGGAAATATTCTTATATCTGTGAATCTTACATGATACTGTTTGTATGAATAAGCACAGCTAAATACACACACACACACACACACACACACACACACTAATATACGGTGTGATTTGGCAAGTTTAAGAGAAAATGAAGTTACTGTTTACTTCCTTTTATATTTTTACACAAAACAGTGATGACATACCCAACTCCACATCCTTTGTCACCATTGGGTAAATATTCCTCAAATTTAAGCCTTTCTTTGATTTGTGGTCAGAATTTTAAAAAAAATGGTTCCTTAATTTTCTTTATACTCATTTCTAGTTTTCTCTGTAAAAGGAAAGAACAAAGAAATTAATTAGAAATACTCATTAAAAATCTAATAACTGTAGTCTTGCACAGCAGGAGATATTTTAATTTATATTACAGTTATTATTTATTGATCTTTCATTATTAATTAACATTTTCAATAGATTGTGACAGTAAATTTTTGATAAAACATAAAAAATATGTAAATAAGAACACCTATTTATTAAATAATCCTGCAGCTACTAAACATTGGACATTTATTTTAGACTATCTGGAACAGTTTTTCAAGGAATCCTAAGCTCTCTTGCATACAGATTTAAAAATGCCCTGCTTGTAGAATAATCCATTTTTCTTCTTTATTGAGAGCAAATGAAAACTACAAAGTCAAACCAATATAACCCTTTTCTGGGCTTTGTTTAAGGCTTAAACATTACATACAATAGTTATTCTGATCATTGTAAAGATTAGAAAAAGGCAGTGGCTTCAAAAGATTTATATGGGTAAAGAGTGATTAGAGGAATTATGTGCCTCGGTTCTATGTAACCCCAAACTTATAAACTGCTTGTAAAACCATACTCATCATTAATTGAAAATGAAATAGTCTATACATAAAGTTGTTGCCTAAAGGGAAAACAACAACAAAAGAATGGGAGTGGGGGCCGGGAGAGAGCTAATGAAAAAGGGGGAAAGAAAGTACAACTAACTCTTATTTCTCAAACCATGTAGGACTTGGAAGGCGCAAAAGAAGCAGCTAAATCAAACACTTAGTTGGAAGGGAGAAACCGAAAGCAAACAAAAAAGAATCCAATTACTTTATGTTTGTTTTCGTAAATGGTTTTTCTGTAAGAAGAACAAAAACTATTTTGACTTGTTTTCCTCTGCACTATACTGCTGAGAGCAGCCAGTACCTTATGAGTAAGTCCAAGCAACTGCTGATACTTCTGCTAATGCTAATTAACCTCCTGCTACAAATATCAACAAACCCACATCTGAGCTTTGTCTGCACATCATTCCACCCTCCTTCTTATAATTCGAATTGCAATAGTCTCCATTGGTTGCTACTTACTGAGCAGAATCACATCAGCAGTTGAAAAACAAGATGACAGCCAGGGTCACGCTGTCTGTTATTTTCCAGACAGAAAAAACACAAAGGCTTAAAACGGCTTCAAGAAGTCAAAATATAATTTCTATAAGGAAAGACAGATGGGGAATTCATAATTAGGGGTGAGGGTTGAGAGTTTTTCTGTAGATATTTAGACTTGCTTAGTATCCTACCTCACATTGGGAATATCAAGGGTACTGGAAATTTATATACCTTGATTATTACAAATACAATGTATGTAATTTTCAAAAGTATGGTGAGGGCTTTCTTAGCTTCCAGTATTTTAGCATAAATGAGCTCTAATTCTCTGCTTATTTCAGATAAATCTGATTGTATAGGGCAAAGATAAAAGGAGAAATTTATATTCCTGCCTCCCCTTAACTACTCACCAAGGTTGAAGCAAAATTCGCATTTGCAATAGTCCCTTAAAATAAAGGATACTTGGCAGAAATGATTCTGACATTTAAACACCGCTGCTTGACCTGGGTTTTCTCTCAAATATGCCTTCCTGTTATATTCCTTCTATTCTCCTTTACATTTTCAATCTCTTTTCAGGACGTAGAGATTTTCAGGAATCTAGAAACCATACCAGTGAGTCAACAACAACAACAACAACAACAGCCACAACAACAACAAAAACAGACTTTTTATTGGGGAAAGTGCTTCAGAGCTCTGAGTTTAAATTTATATTTGACTGCCTTCAATGCCCAACAATATTTTGCATCATTACCCTGCTTGTGACGTTGTTTCAGTTGATTGAGATTTACTTGTAGAACTTGAAGATTTTCCAAAGCAATCATGTAACACACATCATGTTATTCTTCTGGAAAATGCTCATTTGACATGTCAGTATTCATTCTTTCTATACACCTTTCTTCCAAATACTCTAGTTCTTTGTCATGCTGTCACCATTTGCAACATGGTATTATAGTGTGGTTGATGGTAATTAAGGAATTATTGGTTAAACAGTATTTCTGAAAACACATAATACAGATGATACCATTTCCGTGACAATTCTGCCTTGCCCTCAGACTAATAGTTCACCACAGCTGATATGACCTAAGAATATAACAGTATTAACAGCATTAATTCCCCAGAGTAAGAGGTGGTTTTCTGTTTAATCACCTACTATCTCTGCAACTATTAAAATCTGTGCACCCAGTTTGATTATTTAAGCAAATGGAGATAATGGTGTCCAATCTGCCTAATGTGAAATAGATATGAGAACTCTATGAGAGGGAATTCAGCAAAGTATGAGAAGGAATTCATCAAATGACTTTGTAAATTCCAAAGATCACTAAAGACACCTAGATAGCTGTATTATTATTAATCTTGTAAAGGAATCACAAGTCATAGACTCAGTCCAGAGTGGATCAAGCACTTTTCAAATTAGTGTAGAAAAAAATTAGAACCTCTTTTCTACTGATCGTTGTCAAAACTCCACCCACTTTTTGGTCATATCTTTAATGTTTTCTTCTGAAAAGTTTTCTAGACTTTCAAATGTACACATAGTCTCCCACTGAATTCCCATGATGGTCTCCCTCTTTCGTTAAGGCCTTTTTTTGTTTGTGGACTTCTAGCCTTCTGGCTAGATAGTAATCCCCTTAAGGGCAGATAATTTGTTTTTTCCATCTCTTCAACATCTAGAACCATACTGGAAATGTAATAACACTCATTGAAACTTTATCTAAATTGCACTGATTTAAGGGAAGTCTAATAAAACAGTGTATTATAGATAACAACCATCATTAGAAAAGTTTAGTAACAATAGTAATGGAAGAATGAGATCAGAAAACACTAGTTTGGTAGTTTAAAGGTGAATATGTATTCATGGTGCAGAATGAACACCTATTATTTATTCATTTATTCATTCACTTATTCAGCAAATATTTAATAAACCCTTCTTATGTGAAGGGGAAATTTTAAAAACTGTTACATAAAATAAAATTCTCTAATGTGTCTTTATAAAGTAAGGAAAGCATACAATGTTCTAATTCACAAAATGAAAAGATAAGATAGACTTTGATACTAGTTATGCTTGAAAGTTTCCTTTTGTCTCATCTCCTATACAATTGCACAAAAACCACTGTTCCAGAAGACACAGTCACATGAAATGTCAGACCTGATATGAACCTGCAAAAGGACTGGTTCGGGCTTCTCCTTTTATCCAACAGCAGAGGATTCAGTTAATTGCCTGACATTGTCAGTGGCCATAGTGTGTGGTTGCTGATCTTCCCCTTACTCAGAAGCCCTGTAATTATAGACAGCAGTTACTGCATGTAGAGAGATGATAAAACTATATCTTGTACAGAATAGAGCAATTGTTTGCTGCTTACCCATATGTCTGACAAACCTATATCTTGTTCCAAAGAAACTTGGTGCAGCAAATAAATATGTGGTTCATTAGAAAGAAACAGAATCAGGTTGGTGTGGTGGCTCACGCCTGTAATCCTAGCATTCTGGAAGGCTGAGATAGTAGGATTGCTTGAGCCTGGGAGTTTGAGACCAGCCCAGGAAACAAGAGAGATTTTGTCTCTACCAAGAAAAAAAAAAAAGAAAAAAAAAAATCTCAAAATTACTTGAGCATTGTAGCATGCATCTGTAGTCCCAACTACTCAATAGGCTGAGGCAGAAGGATTGCCTGAGCTTCAGAGGTTGAGGCTGCAATAAGCCACAATTGTGCCACTGCTTTCCAGATTGGGTGATAGTGTGACCCTGACTCAAAAAAAAAAAGAGATATATCTAATATCTATTCCCAAGTAAGAGAGCAGTAACTCGAACTACAAAGATTTTTAAAATTTACTATTCAAAATTATTAATTTTTTTCTCGCATATCCATCATCAGTAAATAAATATATATTTTATCTTTTAGTATTTGCAAAATTACATGTGTTTAGCATTAAATTCAATCAGAATCTGATTTCATTACAGCTCAGTGTCCACAAAAAATAGAGAATATTATAATTAAGAGTCTACTCCAAGATTTCAGTGGTCAAAGATTAAAAACCTACACTAGATTTTCTGCAATTTCACAGATTAAGCTTTCTCAAGAATTCTTAACGATAAATTTAATGATAGGAAAATTGAAATAAAAACCCATATCATTTTTTCAGGAACTTTGATAACTTGTATTGTTGCAATCCCTAACATGGAGAACTGAAAGAAACTTGGAGTCTTACTTTTCCTCCTGTGATTCTGCTTTCCCTGGGTCCCTGTGGTCTGATGCTAATTATTTTGGGGTTGTTTGTATTCTTGTGCCTATAAATGGCAGATCTTTACAGGGAGTAGATTTGCCGCAATTAAGAACTAGATTTTTAAAAGCTCACTCATTCCATGTCTGTTTGCAATTCCACCCTGCTCAGTGGGATAAAAAATCAGAGGCTGTAATTATGGACTCCAGGTCTAACATTGGCCGCAGTACTCTGCTTTGGAGTAAGTTCCTCTTTGAGATGAACTTCAGTTTCCTTTTTCTAAAATCGTGGTGATCATACTTACTTTCCAAATTTGGTGTGAAGACTAAATGCAATAGTAAATATAAAAGATAAATTCAGTGTTTAGCACTTGGGAGGAACATAACTGATGGTAAAGTCCTACCTTTGTTATGGCTACCCTTCACCAATTTTCAGAGAATGAAGTTAAGAGTCTGTTGAGAACCAAGCCAATGGGAACTAGTGCAAATCTACTCTGAGGTAGATAAAACAGTTCAGGACACCCAGAACCTGGGCGTTCTTGCATTAAAAATCCTCTCTTTGTAGTCATATAAAAAGGTCCACAGCAACCATTGAAGTAATCACTCCACACTACACTAAGTTCTAGAAGCATTTTTGTAGCATCAGGACAATGCTATTCAAGGAATAGAAAACTTTACAAATGAATAACAGAGTCCTTATTGTTTTCCTCAAAGTTAAAGATATCCATAACTAAATTATTTTTTTTCATATCTTTAAAATTTGAACTGAGGCTTTAATGTATGGGAGGCAGAGAACAGAATATGAAGAATCCAAAGGTTTTAAGCAGACAAAGGCTGGTGCTGCCCTAAGAGGACAGGTGGGCTTGCAGGCCTAGGATGTTCGCTGTGACTAGCATCTGTAGGCTTATTAGGACTTCACTTTTCTCTCGTGCATGTCCTCTTCTGACTTCAGTTTTCAGGAACAAAGTGCTGGCAAGGGAAAAAATCCCAACCTTTTGCAGTTCCAAGGGGACCTTCATTAACATATAATCTAACGCCCTGGTTTATGACTAAATTCTCTCTACAACTGTATGACAAGATAACTCTCAATCTTGTGCTTGGGAACTCACTACTTTCTGAGTTGGCAGGTCTGGATATTTGAAAACACTTCTTTGTGTAGATAAAAAAAATGTGTCTTCCTGGGGGTTCCATCATTTTCCCCTAGTTTCACTCCTAAGAGAATTACAGAACTATCTAATTACTCTTTTCAAAAAGTCTTTTAGACACTTAAGTTCAAACATGTTTCCATTTCTTTTTCAAGCCAAACATCTGTACCTTCTTCAAGCATTCTTGTCATTATGGCATTCTTCACCAAACTGTTTGCCAACCCAGCAATATGTCTGTTGTGTTTAGATCAACCTTCAAGTGCAATTATGGATAAGGGTGAAAAGCTGTAGTTTGACAGAAACAGAATAGAGTGAAAATATGCTTTTATTGCAGAGACTGTTCTATTTTCTCGATGCCACCTGTGCAGAGACCATCTTTCAAGATGGCTACAGTGAACTGGTGATTCACAGGGACTTGATTGCTGATAGAATGTCTCCAATGCATTCCCACAGATGCTGCTCCTTCTTTACAGCTATATTGTTGAGATCTAGAGAAAGTCCTGGATTTCATTTCTTTGTTTTTTGTTTTTCTTGCTTAATGTCATATTTTGATATGTAGCCCCTTTGTGCAGTGTATCAAAGTATTTGGGTTCAGGCATTCAAAGCATTTGCTCTCTTTTGAGTTTCATCTTATCTGTAAATCTGATCATTGTGCTTTGCATATATAAACACAGACATTAGCAAATATGCTTAACTATTGAGATTGAGAACAGCATTATGGCCTAGCAACATATTTCCCTTCAGGTTAGGCTGGATCCTTTAATCTTGAGATGAGAAACAAATCTATCTGATTAAATGAGTATTCAGCACATACTTCCCCCACCTTAATAAGACATAAAAATATATCTCCTGATAGATCTCATCAAATGCTTTACAGAAATCTAGACTGACTATATGGCCACATTCTCTGAACTACTAGGCTGGTAACCCTGTTAAAAATAACACTGAAAAACAAATGAAATAGCATTTGGTTATGCGCTTAAACTCAGAAGTCAAGTCACTTAGATTTGAATCCTGACTCTGCCACTTTCTTGCTATGAGAGTTTGAGGAACATCCATGAGCTCTCAATGCCTTAGTGTCCTAGTTGATGAAAAAGAAAATTGCACTGATCTCAAATGGTTGTTGCAAGCTTTAAATAAATACATATTTGGAGTGCCTAGCTCACTTAATTACAAATAGAATTATTACTGATGATATGTATACATAGACATTAACAGAGATGCATGAAGACCTTCTGTAACTCAAAGCTTGTATGTTGTGGACCAAAATTTGTTCGGTCCACAGCAACATAAGTTATCAGAGAATGAAAAAGTTTTTTAACAATAAAGAATAAGGTACATAGAGCCGTTCTGCTAAATAGGAGAGGCCTGGTGCCAAAGTGTCTGGAAGTTCCAGTGATTGTGGTAATTAGGGATCTACTGCAAGAAATTAAACAGGGGAATTGTCACTGAGATGCCACAGGTTCATTTTCGGTCTTGTTGCTCTTAAAGAAAGTCATTCTCTGAGACAACAAGCATGACCAGAAAAGAAAGATTTTTAAAAATTTAGGTGATGTCAGCCAAGGAGACCAGAGGATCAATCTCAAATTCATCTCCCCACTGGCTAAAATTGGGGGGTTTATATAGCAGGGAAGCAATGCAACTACCAGAAGGAAAACAGGAATTAAGGAAGGGTATTGGAAGCAATAATGATGAATGAGGGGTCTGGAGTCTCACTGTGTAGAAGTGGTTATCTAGTGAGTTTCCATCCCTTGCCTGAAGAAGAAACTAAGATAGGACAAATGAAAGTTCCTGGTTTTAAGCCTGATGAGTCCATTTCCATTTTTATTTGAAAAACCCATGAGTATCAGTTCTGTGGGGAAATTGGGCCAGTTTCAGAATCATAGGCCTCAGTCAGTAGTCACTGATCATGGGTGGGGTCTGTGCATAGATAACAAATTCCCAGTTAGCAAACTGAAGGTCAAGTAGAAAGATTCAATATTTTCGGTAAGGAAATGACAGTGAAGAACAGCTGATGGATGACCCCAAATTCCAAGTCTTCCTTAGTCTAATGGCTTGGTTTCTGTATACGTTGGTCTCTGTATGGAATGACTCTTCAAGTGAACTCTAACATGTGAAGTATAGATATCTGCAAATATCCACACTATATATTACCAAGAAGATTTTGCTGTCTTAAAATGTGTGCCTACTACAGACAGAAACTTCGTGAGAACACCAGTCCTATTATTCACATAGTCCTGATACTCTGTGTTTGAGGAAACCTGGTCAAAGACCATTCAAGAAAAGAAGTCATAATATAAAATTAATGATTATCTGTTATTTATTGTGATAAATAGGATTTTACATTTTCTCTTAAAATTATGATTTTCCCTCCCATGCCCTAGATATTTACTTTTACCTATTTATGACTCTTATTTTACTTATTTGCTATTCAATGCAAAAGTTGCCCAGTCTTTATGTTAATGATATGCTTATTCTTTATGCCACATTTATATATAGATCAAGATATCCTAACATTCTAATTAGTTCATCAAATTCCTTTTAAATTTTAAGACAAGCTCTAGATTGAGTTTTTGCAGGTAAAAATATGAATTTCTTTATGTCTGTTTACTTGGGGATGTTATTATATATTATCATTACCTGTGATCTAAAGTTGAATGAATGCTTGATGATTTTAATACTTTATATCAAGAAACACCAATCATAGCTGATTCAAATATGACAAAATTAATGAACTCTATTAATTTTTCTGCCCGTGTCTAAAGTGGCTTCCTTCACAAGTTTTAATGATAGAGATAAATTTCTCTTAAATAGCATTTTCCAGACAAGTGTATAGAATTCTGTTTACAGCTAGAAGTCAAAAAATAAAGCACCTAATATTAAACAGAACTATTTACTTGGGACTTTTTTCCTCTTTTAAGTCACTAGTGTTTTAAAATACCAAAATAAAATAGTCACAGTGTTCTGGGAACAGTTAGACAACATAAATTTGTGATGGGAAGACTTTGAACTGGAAATTTCAATCTCCCTTAAGCAACTTTCAGCAGCCTACATCAAGTACAATAAACTGAACGCTTGTAAAGTCAATTTCTTAAATCAATCCGTGTTATTCATCCACAACAATGTTCTCAATGATTCAGTCTGTTCCAAAAAAGAATGAAAACAAGTGAATTACTGAGAAGTTCATTTCTAAAGAGAACTATAGTTTGTAAAATTTATTCCTACTTAAATGGCTTTCATTGTGAGATGGTCAAGGAAATCTGAACAGAAATTGTATGATTATAGGATCTGTTTTTTCTAGGTTAAGTTGTCCAATGGAAGAAGGCAAAGACAATTTTTTGCAACAGAATCTGGAAGTAACACCAAGTGATTGTAAAAGTGGAAAATTTAGAGATAATGCCTGTTTTAACACATGGCAAATGAACTCATTGATTTGTGTTATAAATGTAAAATGCATAAATGCAGAATATAGAGATTTATATGTCCAGGTTTCTGTAGTATACTATGGTCAAATTCAGAGTAGGATAGTAATCCCTTTAATTAGACCCTCAGATGAGCTGAGATTCCAAGAGGCAATGAACTTCAAGGATTAAGAGTTTAGGCTTCAGAATGATGGGTTTAGTCTAGTCTGTGCTCTGTCACTGACTAATGGTTTATTGCTGATCAAGGTATTTAATCCCTCTATGGTCCAGTTTTCTTAACCTTAAAGGGATCCTAGTCCTGGAATGTAGGAAATGCTAAATGACTGTCAAATGATATAATCTTTTAGAATCATCTGTTTTCTTTAATTTGCTGTATTGTGGGACATCCAGCAGGAGTTGGAGAATAACAAACAGATAATTGTGCCCTCTCACCAGTTTAATTGCCCTCTTTCTAGATTCATGAAAGCAAATATAAATTTTGGCTTTTCATTATCCTTTTCATATATATATGTATATGTATATATGTTTGTAATGTCATTCATGGTACTTTCTTATGGTTGAAGGAATTAGAAGGATGATAGCTAAGAGCAGTGGAGCTCAACATTTCAAATTCTGAGCGTGTTTTAGCTTTGGATATCTCAGGATAGTCTGAAATATTGGGTATAAATTTTCTATGGATATATGTTTTATATCTCTGAAACAACTGACAATAATCTGCTTAAAAAAACAAAATTATTTTTCTACAAATGTCTGAGTGATTACGTTTGACTACCTATTATAGAGAAAAAAGGTAAATATTTGGAAGGAAACATGATCTATAACTGAAAGGTACAAAAGTATAAGCAGAGGTAGCCATGTATAAGATAGAAAATAGCAATTTCAGTAAGACATGAAATTTTGTTACCCAAAGAAGTAAAAACTAAAATAGTTTATTAAGAGTAATGACCCGGTCAGGCATGGTGGCTCAAGCCTGTAATCCCAGCACTTTGGGACCAAGGTGAGAGGGTTGCCTGAGCTCAGGGGTTCGAGACCAGCCTGGGCAACTTAGCAAGACCTCGTCTCCACAACAAATAAAAAACTAAGCCAGGTGTGGTAGTGTGCACCCGTAGTTCCAGATACTTGGAAGGCTGAGGCAGGAGGATTGTCTTAGCCCAGCAGGTTGAGGCTGTGGTGGCCGTGTGTGCCACTGAACTACAACCTGGGTGACAGAGTGAGACTCCAACCATATATATGTATATATATGTATAAAGAGTAATGACCCAGGCCATGCTCATTTACATATATTTTTTAAGTTTATGATTTAAAAACATTACCCAACTACATAGTGGAGAGAGGAATGCTATGCTTCAAAATAGGAAAGCAGTTTATATTTTGGACCAACAAAAAAAATGCATGCTAAATTTTCAATCCTAAGATTTTTTTCAATCTGGAAGTAAGAGAGAGAAAAAATGAATGGGTTCTAAGCACTATCAGCAGTTCACCTTACCACAATGAAAGGACATTCAAGAACTGATTTGTTAGATACTTTTATCTCTTCTTTTTACCAACAATCAGCTCCTTTTTCATGAAATGACTTATTGTTCTATGACAATGCAACTGTGGATTTAGTTTAATTTTTTAAATAACAGGCAATAAACTTACTTTCTGTTTCTTTTTCATAACCCAAAAGGATGTAGTTTTGTATTGAAGACAGTTTTCTTCCACCTGAAATCAATGCAGTTGATAAGACTTTCACTTATTGCTTTGTACCTCTCCAATACACAGTACCTGTCAGTAGTTGCCAAGCAACTGTGACAATTGTGTGGCTCATATATACTGGCATTCACTGTCATTATTCTGTATTGTATAGTGTGTGTGTGTGTGTGTGTGTGTGTGTGTGTGTGTGTGTGTGTGTTTAAATAGGGATACAACTGTACATCAGAATGAGACTCTGACAATAAACAAGGATAAGTGGAGACAAATGAGCCCTTTACTAACCATCTGCCACTGACATTAGACAATTTACAGGCCTTTTACTCTGTTTCTTTACGAGTGAAGATTCCAAGAAAATTGATCTTTTTATGAAGCTTAGAAATATGTATATTTATATTCATATTCAGCTTAATATTTATTTGAGAGGTTTAGAGGATGAAGGATTTGAAGGATAGTGAACACGCAGGTAGGTGTTCTGAGAACAGGCTGTCAAACTGTAGGTATAAAGACAAGGGTCTGTAGATTCTCTCGTCTTATTTCAAGTCTGTTCACTCTTCAGTAGCCATCTTCATTGTAAGTTAAGGAAAAAATAGTTACGGTGAGGAAAGTAAAGAAAATCTATTCATCTGGAATGAACAGGGCGGGCCACGAGTCATTTTTCTATGTGCCAATTCCTTTTTGTTTGTTTGTTTGATTTGGGAGGTCACTCTGTTGCCCAGGCTGGAGTGCAATGGCATGATCACGATGATCATGGCCAATGGCACCATGAACTTCCTGGGCTCAGGCGGTCTTTCCACCCCAGCATCCTGAATAGCTAGGACTATAGGTGCAGCACCACGCCTGGCTAATTATTTTTATCACTATTTTAGAGAGAAGTTCTTGCTATTTTGCCCAGGCTGGCCTCCAACTTCTGGGCTCAAGCAATCCTCCTGTCTTGGAATCCCAAAGTGCTGGCATTACAGGTGTGAAGTACTTCACCCCGGCCCTCTATGTGCCATTTCTTTAAAAGATAATATTTTGAATTAAGGAAAAAAAGATCTCTGAGAAGTAGAATTACTTTTTTTTTTTTTTTAATGAGAATAGCCTGTTGGATAGCATTCCAGAACAACCATAATGCTTTTTACATAAAGCTAAAAAGTTATCAAGAAGGCTTTCCTACTGAGAATGGTATCAAACTTGGAGCTACCTGTGACAATATGTGAGCACTTCTGCCATTATTCAGTTTGATCTTTGTGTTCCTGTGGCAGGAGAACACTTTTATATACTTTACATATTCGTTTTCTTTGGTGAGTATATCTTTACATAGTTTATTCAAGGCAAAATTTATTTTAAATAATTTCATAATTTCTAAAACACCATTGACATACTTTAAAATTTACTACAAGTCCTAGAAAAAATATTTAGTCTCTTCTGTATAACCTTAAAATATAGAATGATGTTCAGTGAGCAAATTCTACAGGAATACAGATATTTACTCATATTTGTTCTCAGAAATCCCTTTATGGAGGACAATTAGTTATTATGAGGAGTTTTCAAGTATTATTTACAGTATATATAACCTACTGCTATAGTAGAGATGACTTAGAGGGCCTGTGTTTTATATATATATATATATATAAAACACATAAAGTATGTTTTAATTATAACTTATTTACAATTAAATTTTATATATATGCATATATAATTTTATTTAACATTAAATTAAATTGTATATATGCATATGTAATTTATTTTAACATTAATTTATCTGAAAATGAGTTAACAGTCTATCAAAACTCTGATATAAGATTATTTTAAAGTATATATGTATGTTTTAAATTTTTCATTTTGTAATAAAATAACTTTTTAAGAAATATCAGGTATTTAATGGTACAGATGATAAAAAAACAAGTGGAAAATCTCAAAAGGGATAGGCAAATGATCGACACATTAGCGAACACATTAGTGTAATTTCTTTAAAATCTACAATTTTCTAATTCTCTGAATGGCATTTAAGTATCACCTAAACTGGGCCTTTAAATTCATTTATTATCAGAAATTTTAATGTCATAGCAGCCTAAAAGGGACTATTAAAATTTTTCTGATACTTGCTACTTATTATGTTCATACGATTTACTTCAGGATATGTACCAAAAACAGTCTACATAGACCAATTATATCAACCTGAGCCTCTAAGTACTGGACAGATGTCTAAGAATACAAGAGCAATTAGAATACTTTTTTAAAACTTCAAATTAACAAAGAGAAATATGAAACATCTTTTGATATTCCAAAATAAAAATAATTCCCCAGGTAAATAGGTATCATGCCTTAGAGTATCAGTGAATATTTAGGAAGGCAATCATATTTGTTTTTATTTTAGTTTGTGACTAGTACAAATTTTTAAATGCACTTATGAGTCTGCTTATGTTTTTATATGACAGGCACTATTTGAAATTTCATGCAGGTAAGATGTTGCCTGCCAAAACTCTACATTTTTTTCTTTTTTGCAATTTTATTTATTTAACCATCACATTAAACTCCATAAGAAACCCAAACTTATTAGGAAAATATACTGTACAAGAGTACAATAAATCGATATTTTAATGACCATATGGTTATTCTTTCATCTGATTACAAAGCTTGTCAACATTTAGCTGCCCTAAATATTAAAGTTTAGTGTCTGAAAAAATACAAATATGCAGTTATTTAAAATATGTTTTCAAACTTCTTTTCTGTTTCCTAATGCAAGAGTCTAACTTGTTTGTAAGACTCAAAGTTTAAGTTACTAAATATAACTACTTTAAAATATATATTGATGATGAGGTTTAAAAAAATGTCTATTGCCCAAAATATATTTTCAAGTGGCTTATATCTACCAATTGAAGGTTGAAAGCAAAGGATGAATCAACAGAGATTGAAATAATGAATTTCAGAAAAAGAAAAAATAAAAGGACCCTTCTCTCTCAGGTTCTGAAACAATTGAGAAAGAAAAAGGAGTTGACCATGTAGAAATCACATTTTAGCTTTATTGCTGGCAGTAGTGAAGTTACACTGTGTGGCTTTATATGTGCTAAATGGGAATGAGGAGGCAGAGACCAAGAGTGTCAGTGCAGTAGCCCTTCCTCCCTTGTAAGGATTGTAAATCAACGGTGAGATACTGCATAGTGCTTCTCTTTGATAAAAATGCCTTCAGAAGCCGGGCTCGGTGGCTCAGCCTGTAATCCTGAGGTGAGTGGATTGCCTGAGCCCGCGGGTTTGAGACCCTCCTGGGCAACTTGGCGAGACCGCATCTCTACAATAAATCAAAAAATTAGCCGCGCGTGGTAGCGCGCGCCTGGACTTCCAGCTACTTGGAAGGCTGAGGCGGAAGGATGCCCGGAGCCCAGCAGGTCGAGGCTGCAGTGGCCAGGAGCGGCCACTGCACCCCAGACTAGGCGACAGAGTGAGACTCCAACTCAAAAAAAAAAAAAAAAAAAAAGCATTCAGAGCTTTGTCTCACTTTATTATCAAAGCAACTCTTAAAAACACCTGTATCGATGACATTACCCAAATACAACTGAAGAGGAAATCAAAGCATAGACTTTGGAAATGTAACTCACAGAAGCTTACATAGCTCATTAGCAACAGAAGCAGGAATAGAGTTTGGAAGCTGGCATCAAACATGTCTGCATTTATATCCTAGCCTAGCAACAAAATGGCTGTGTGACATCTAGCAGTTTCCATCACCATTCTGAACCTACTTTTCTGTCTTTCAAAGCAGACTACAACCACATATGGTTATTGGAGGGGTGAAATTGAATTAGATAATATTTGTAAAAGCACTTGGGACATGGTCTATTATTGAGTAAATGTCAGTTCCTGTTCCTTCTTCCTATCCCTAAGTTTTTTTTTTTTGTTTGTTTTTTTAAAGCAGGATTTATTGAAAGAAAGAAAAACTCCCACAGTGGAGGGGACCTGAAGGGGTTGCCTACCCTTAAGGTTTTAGTCCCAATCCTGGACCTTTTTTTGTTATTCTGTAGTGTCTCTTTACCAAAGCTATTCCTAACTTGCAATAGATTAGAATAGTAATATGTAATAAGACCAATCAAAAACAAATGTAAATATTGACTCAGGAAGGGACTTTAGTTTCCTAATCAACACTTAACGGACATGGCATGGTACAACATGGTAGGGTTCAATCAATATCTGATCCTCAGTTGTCTTTCATAATACTTGTTCTATTTCTGCCTGTAACATGCTTTGTAAATACATTTCAACAGCTGGGCCTTCATAAGACTTCATGGAATAAATCATCAGACATCTTGTTTATTTTATTGTTTTCATTAAAAATGCCTGACTTCCATGCGTGGTTTTCTTTTTCTTGGAAATAATAAATGTTTTGGTCTGGACATAATAAACGGTTATTGGGACCTGCTGTATGTTGCCATGCAAAGTGTGATGGCACTGAATTACTCAGGCTGCCATTGCCCATCGATATTATTATGATCTTGGAACAGTCATTTTAAATACTTCAAAAGAGTTGATCATAATCTTCCACATTTCTGCTTTGTGAAGTTCAAGAGTGACTATAATTTTATCATTGGAGTCCTATAAATGCTTATTCATAGAATAAAATAGATAATCCAATACCTCAACATTCACTTAATACTATAAAGCTCAGTGCTGCCATAACTTAAAGAAAGAATGACAAATATATTTCCACGTGCATAGTACGTGCTTATTATAGCAGACTGGTTAGAGAGAAGATAATTAAACTTTAGTCTTAAGTTTATCAAGTCAATCATTCAGTATTTAATATATGCAATTGTATGTAAGTATCTCTTCTGCTCTAGGTGCAGTGCTGTGTCTTGGCTTATCAAAAAAATAAATAAGTAAATAAAGACACAGTCCCTGGCTGGACCTATTGTCGTTTTCTAGTAGGAAGTAAGATAGGTTTTAAAAAAAATAAAAAGTGCTTTAGCATGTATGAGGAATGGTCAATTCTTACTAAATTGTCAACTTTGGAAAATTAATATAATGAATATAATTTATTTCTTACAATGATTAAAAAGACACATTTCCTGTTACTAGGTTCATAAAGATGTGGTGAAAACATAAGTGCTGTTATTGAGTTCCTTTCCCTTTTTTTTTTTTTTTTTTTGCTACAGCTAGGAAACTGGGATGATCAGTGTTCATACAGTAGAAGAATAAAGATTTTAAGAATTATCATCTTTATTGTTTTTTGTCTGTATTTCTCAACATTGACCTAAATCAGCAGGCTTTATTCACAATACTCTCACTGACTCAATGTCATTTATAAAGTATCTCAGTGTGTTACCAATGTCTATTGACTTTTCTTACTTAGAAATCATCTTAACAATTTGCAATTTACTTTAAAAATGTTATTGTTGTCTCCTAGAATACTATGCTTGATTACTTTTCCTCAATCCTTTTAGAAAATTAGTTCCATTCTGATACTTTACCCTTCCTGTGAGCGTTAAATAGATTATTAGTGCTAAGAGTGTGAACTTGATGTCTTAGCTTTGCCTTAAACTCTCAAGCACCTCAGAGAAGCTTTAGTGGATATCTATTGATCAGGATATCTTGCCATATGTTACTCAGGAAAATATTAAAAAATATTAGTGAACACTGATGATTCCCTGCAGAAGTTTATAATCCATAAAGGTGTTAAAGATTCATGGATTAAGATAGATATCAGGGATAAAAGCATATAAAATATTTCTATTCACAACACTTCTGACACCTGACACCTACTATGTGGGCTTTTTACATACCAACAACCAACTATCTAACTCTCCAGACACCAATTTGATGGCCAACAATTCAACTCAAGTCAGAAAATAACTACCTGAAGTGAACTTTAGACCCCACAGTTTGAAGGCTCAAAGCCACTAGACTTCCCCCACTTCCTGTGCCAATTGCAAGTCCAAACTGGCTTTAAATTGGGTGCTCCCATGAATCTTTTCTTGGGTTCAATAACTTGCTAGTGTAACTTGTCAAACTCAAAGAAAGCTCCTGCCCTGGGCAGTTGGGGCACCCTGCCCTCTCAGGTGATGGGTATATTTACCCACCCGGAAGTTCTTAGAACCCTGTAGGTTAGTGGTTTTTATGGTAGTTTCATTACATAGGCATGATTGACTATATTGGCTATTGGTGACTGGGGCATTTTGATTTAAATTAAGAAATATATATTTGGACTTCACTTCTTGGCACACAACTCCTAAAACCCTTAAAATAAGCAAAGTGAGAAGTATCTTTTTGTATGCTAATGAGATGACTGGGGGGCTCCTGGATAGCCTCTAGAGAGGGCTGGTTGCTAGGGGAACCAACATGGTGATTAGAAGATTGGAACTTTCAGTTGTCCCTCATCCACCTCTAGGGAGGGGAAAGGGGCTGAAGGTTGAGTTGATCATTGTCAGTGGTCAATGATTTAACCAGTCATGTCTGCATAACGAAGCCGCAATAAAAAACAAAAATGACAGTGTTTGGAGAGTTTCTGGATTGCTGAACATGTGAAGGTCCCAAGAAGGTGGTTTATCCAGAGAGGCCATAAGAGCGCAGACTCCTATACCTTGCCTTACATATCTCTTCACTGGACTGTTAAGTAATAAGTAAAGTGTCTTCCTGATTTCTGGGAGCAGCCCAAGCAAACTAATCAAATCTAAATAGGAGGTCATTGGAATGTTTGATGATAACTGATCTGTCAGAAGCGCAAACACAACAAACTGGGTCTTGTGATTGGCATCTGAAGTAAAGGTAGTCTTGTAGGACTGGATCCTTAACCTGTAGGATCTGAAATTAACTCCGGGTAGAGTGAGTCAGGATTTGTTAAATTATAGGGCACCTAGCTGGTATCTGCTGGATAATTGCTTAATATGTAGGGAAACCCCCCCACACATTTGTTGCTGCCGGTAGTGGTTGGTAGTTTACTGACTGTGAAGGTAGGAAAATCAGTTTCTCCTATTTTTTTTTTTACTACATATTTTTTTATTTTAAAATTGTGGGGTATGGTTAAGGGTTAGGTACACAAATATGCTTTGTGCAGGTACCCTTGTTGATGAGGTATGCCCCCCGTCCCCAGACAGATATCGATTACCGTTAATCCCACCCCCTTCCCCTCCCTGCCCCCCCCCATAGTTTCCTGCCACTGTCCATCCTTTTCTTATAGTATTACGATAGTAGTTCAAGGTCCACTTATGAGTGAGAACATGTGATACTTGGTTATTTGTTTCTGTGATAGATCACTCGGTATTATAGCCTCTAAGTCCATCCAAGTTGCCGCAAAGTTCATAAGTTTGTCCTTTATGGCTGCGTAATATTCTGTTGTGTATATGTACCACTTTTTTTTAATCCAGTACTCTTGCAATGGGCAGCATGGTTGGTCCCATGTTTTTGCTATTGTAAGTAATGCTGCAACAAACATGCATGTGCAGGTATCTTTTTCAGAAAGTGATGTGAGTTCCTCTGAGTATCTTCCCAGTAGGAGGATTGCGGGGTCATATGGGAGGTCAATGTTTGGATCTTTTAGGAATCGCTATACTGTTTTCCTTTTGAAACTTAAAAGATGTCAAACATGGGTTAATCTCTCTTAGAACCAGGAAAGGCTTGGAAAGGGAAGCCCTGACTGCATTAGGTTCTCTAAAGATGCAAATTTGTCCCACAAAAGACAGCTTTGCAGGGCTATTTCAAAATATTTCACATAAATATATCTTGAGTTAAATTATTTTGATTTCTTTC
>CAUYQG010181733.1:0-5000 GCA_963574415.1 Tarsius wallacei
CATTTTGTGAACACTCACCATGTTCCCTTTCTCCTACTGACAATGGAAATGCAGTCAGTAAGACATCTCTACTAGGAAAGATGGGCAGGGAGCAAGAAAACCGATATGACAATTTCAGTGAGTGTTGGGTGCTATGAAAAAAAATAAAGTTGGGTGAGGAAACTCAAAGTTGGAGGGGATTTATTTTAGCCTGAGGGTACAAGGGAATTCGTTTTGAAGAGTTGATTTTTTTTTATTTTTAAAGAAAAAATGTATCCCCAGAAGGAAGAAATAAATGCTTTGCTTTGAAAGCAAAAAGAAGTGTTTGACTGGAAAGAAAGAATTGGGGGAGATTTTGGCGGAGGATCCCCAGAGGCAAAGTGTATCTACCACTGTCCACAATGACAGGGTTGGCATTTTTTGCATTGCTTGAATTGTCTCTTATTATTATAATAGATACAGAAAGCTACATAAAGCAAAAGTAGAGTCTGATGAATTATTATAAAATTTATGCCCATGTAGCTACCACTCCATTTGAGAAGGACATTTCGCCTGTCCTTCCCTCCCTCTCCCTCCTCTTTAAAAGTTTAAAAGTTATCCGCTATCTCAATTTTTAGAGTTATCTCTTCTTGGTGTTTCTTTAGAGTTTTAACACTAAGGAAGAATTTCTAATCCATTTATTTTAATTTTGCTGGTTCTTGCTTTAATATGGCTATTAATCTCTAAATGCTCTATTTTCATTCCTTATTTTCCTTGCCATTTTTTTCTTGATGAATTCAGACATTTGATGCTGACTGCATCCTCATGGGAAGATTTAATATATTCCTATTTTCCCTGTGTTTTCTGTTAGCTGGTATTTAGAGATAATTCATCAGATTTGGGATTTTTGTTTGTTTCCTTTTTGCTGTTTTGTTTTGTTTTCTACAAGACTAATGGTGGTGGTATTTTCTTTCTTCTTTTGTGACATTTGTAGTTAATGGTGCTTGATGAGTATACCCATGAATTCATTAGAAGATGGAAAATAATGATATTTTAACATTTTTTAATTTATTGCTTTGAATATGTCTATAAACAGATATTTGTTTGCATCTATTATTTAAATAACCAATGATACTCTGCATACAAGAAAGATATAATACAAACTTGATTCTTAACTTTTCATTTATTGGTTTTCAAGATAGTCAATCAGTGGTTATTTGTTTCCTATTGCTGCTATAATACATTATTGCAAACTTATAGTGCTATTTTATTCTCTGAAGTTATGGAGGTCAGAAGACTAAAATGGATCCCTAGGACTGGTTCCTTCTGTAAATTCTAGGAGATAAGCCATTCCTTGCTTTTTCTCGCTCCCCAATGCCTCCTGCATTCCTTGGTTCCTGGCCCCTTCCTACATCTTCAAGGCTAGTAGAGCAGTATCTTTCCTCCCTTCTCATCACTGCCTCTGTCTTCACCTCTGTCCTTATAGCTCCGATCCTCCTGCCTCTCTCTTAAAAGACCCCTGCAATTATAAAAGGTCCACCTAGATATTCCAGGAAAATATTGCATCTCAAGACTTTTAACTACATCCTTAAGGTCCCTTTTGTAATATAAGCTACCATATTTACACATTCTGGGAATATGTGGACATATTCAGGGGACCGTTTTTCTGCTTACTATAGACCAATTAGTTTTTTTCTTGAAAATTATCTTGAACGTATGGATTGAAGCATAGTTGATGAATTTCAAACAATTGTAGTATCACAGATCTTCAAATTGAACTTTTCCATCATTGGCCAGTGGGATCCTACATCTTTTTTATATGACTTTTGTAATTTCTAACTCCCTTGTTATCTCATGTAACTAGACATTTCCAAGAAACTCGGGTTTCTTTTCAATGGAGATAGTATTTTAAAACCATGACCTGTCCATTACTACTGTGCTAGTTATTATTTTTTTTCTAGGCCTTACCAATTTAAAGTTAGGATTAAGGGGTTAACATAACTTCTTCTATCTTACATATGCAGTTCCTTTTTTCTAGAGTAAGTATTTGGGGTTCTGAAACAGAGAATGGTAGAACTGTATTTTTTTTTAATTACTCATTTGCTTTTTGTCTTAGCTACACATATAACACTCTCTGAATTGCAATAGGAATCCTGCCCAACTGGTGTGATACAGCTTATACTCACCCCCTTCTCCCATCATTTCAATTATACAGCGTAGTCTACATTGCCAAATCTTGGAACTATTGTATTCTCTGTTTCTTTTCACTCTCACTTGAATATTTAAGGCTCACCACTAGTATTATGTCAGTGTCTTTTCATTTTAGTAATCTGACACTCATTATTTAATAGGTTTTCCAGAGAGGATTTATGGAAGAAATATTCCTGAGTTTTTTTTTTTTTACATTGATTAGCATTTGTCTGTGGTCTTTATATTTGAAAGCAAGTTTGAATGGATGATAATGCTTGATTCACATTCTCTTTCCTTGATTGTCTTAAATATAACATAAAGATCTTTTTCTCAGTATGTCTTGATATTGAAAATTGTGTGGAAATCTATGTTTCCCCATTATAATTTACTCTTTTTTGGCTTAGATTCCCGACTGGTTTCTTTTTCTTTAACTCGAATATGTCTTGGTGTTGGGCATTCTGCATTAGTAAATTCAGATATATGATGTGCCCTTTCAATATGTACTCTCAGATTAAAAAAATAATAACTATTATTTCAGAGGAATTTTCTTAAATTATAGATTTCAGTATTTGTTGTTTCTTTGCTTTGAATTCTTTCTTCATGGACTCCTATAGTACACACACATGTTGGATCTTTTTTTAATTTTATCTGTGTACCTTATTATTTTATCCTTTTGTCTCTTTCTTCATTACTTTTTGATTTTCCTCATTTTTGCTCTCTATTCTCATACGATGCTATGTTAACTGTTCTGCCTATTTGCTTGTGTGCTCATTTAACTTAGTGTTCAATTCTCAAGTAATTTTTGTTTTATTTTAATTATTTCAGGTTATATTTCCTAATACCTGAGATTTTTATTTTGTTGTGTTTTGTTTTATAATTCTAGGACATGTCGCTCTTTCTTTGCTTGCATCATTTTCTTAGTGTTTTCTAACTTATTTTGAAATAGTAGGTTATACTTTTATAAATTTCGGGGGCACATTTTTCTGGTATTGTATTTTTCTGTGGTTATGTTATTGTGCTATCTTTATTTTTTTCTTTTTCTTATAATAATTTATTATGAGATTTCATTCCAGTACTTTTCATTGTGATTTTTTTATGTGAACTTACTTTGAAGTTTTAGAAAAAAGTTGTGAATTAGGATAATTTAAAAAAAAAAAACTTCAGGGAGCTTCCTTACCTCTTGTTTGCATGTGATATTCAAAAGTATGGCAATTGCTTTCTGAGATCTCTTGGCTTCCCTCTTAGTTTTTGTCTGAACCCTTTATTTTATGTGTTTCCATTTATTCTGTTTCACTAAACCTAGATTCTTCTTAGATATTTATCCTCAGCATAGTACTTTGTCCTAAAGCTTACTTGATTGGTTCGTTTTAAAAGTCCATGAAGTCTGACTATTCCAGTTTCTGCAAATATTACTTCAGATCCTCCCACTCACTTGCTATTGGAGTGGGTAATCCTTTCAGCTGAGGAAATAAGTGTCTCTGTGATTTCCAATAAGTTATTCTTGGCTAATTTGGTCTGTGGGATGCTTAGTCATGTCCTCTGTTTCCCCAGACAGAATGCAGGATCCTACGCAGATGTCATAGTTGATAATTTTCCACACTCTCTTAAATATTGGAGTTCATAGAGTTATGCTACCACTGAGTTTTATTGTAGATTCTGTTCATGGGGTTTTGCTTTTGCTATCTCTATACTCCTGGTTGCTCTTTTGGTTGCTTATTGATGGGTTTGGGGAGCTTCTAAAACTATGCTGCCTCACTCACCATCTTCCCAGAATACCTAAAAGGTACAAATTGTATTCTCTGAGGGACAAACTAACATTGAGATACTCTGAACAGAGAAATAAAATGATCTTATTTCTATATGTACATGACTCTATTGTCTGTCGTGTGGAAAGTCGATTCTGGAGTGGGGAGGCTTGTGGCCGGGAGCAGGAGACCAACAGGCACAGTGGTCACTGCAGGAGTCCAACCTTGGTGCCCACACTGGGAGTGAAGAAGGTGTTCTGGAATATTCCATTCTGAAAGCACTTGTCATAGATGCAGAAGGATATGAACAACATAGGGGCCAGTGATGATCTTGTGATGTTGGGTGTAGAAGCTCACTAGATGGTACTGCCCTTTCCTGAGGTGGGGAGAAACAGGTCAAAACAGTGGCTGGAGGTGGTTCTTTTTAGGTCATGTTCTACTTGAGAGGAACAGTAAGAACTCAAGTGGAACTGTGAAGTGAGAAGTTGGCTGTCTGAGTCTGGAGTCCCTGTCAGAGGTCAAACTAGACTCATAATCATAAGTCAGAGTCCTTTTACTTAAGGGAGGAGTGTAAACAGGGATAGGAGGAGCCAACACCTGAGTCCCGAGCTTAGCAAAAGCGAGCAAATTCAGGAAAAAAAAGAGAAAAAAATGAGCTGTGAGTGAGATAGAAGGAAAACTATGAATGATTTTGTTTTTCTGAAAACCATGTGAAAATTGTATTTCAATTTATTCAGCTAGGAGATGGGACTTGTTGAGAACGGGCGCAGGAGGGCAGGGACTGATTCCAGATGCATTTGGGAAGACACATGGTAACTAGTTGGATGTTAAGTGAGAGGATATGGGAAACACAAAGATGATTTGTAGGTATCCAGCAATGACAACGCAGTGGAAGTGGTACCACAGATGAGAAGGAAAAAAGTCCTAACCTCCTTTGAAGCACAGGCCAGGGGTTAACTATGCACTTCCAAATTAATTTTTTGCTTCCATTTATGAAGTTGATAGGAATGGGAGCATTAACCTGACTGAGTGTATGTCTGTCAGTGTTGCTCTGTGAAAACCTTCCCATATATGATATGGGGTATGGTTAAGAAACAGTTTGTTAGT
>CAUYQG010181733.1:10000-19078 GCA_963574415.1 Tarsius wallacei
CCAGGAGACGACATGGTAGAGAGTTCCTGGGCTTCCTTTCTGCCTCACACATACCAACCTTGGCACATAGGAAGCCAGTGATCCAGAGATACCAACAGGTGCAAGAAAAAGAACAAGTCCTAAGAACAGCTGCTGTCTCCAGCCAAAGGCCTATGAGAGGAGCAGCCTAGCAGGATGAAACACTTTTTCCTCCCCTGAGAACTTTCTTTTTTAATAACTTCACAGCATATTTCATAACTATACTTATATCTACTTTTAGAACAGGCATATTTAGTAACCATATCTGTGCTTTCCACGTGTGAGAAGTGTGCAAAGAAGCACACAATAATTTAGGGTTTTCTTTTGTTATTATTAAAAAGATGTGGGGTACGATTCAGGGTTAGGTACACAAACGTTGATTATGCAGGTACCCTTGTTGATGAGGTATGCCCTTCCCTCCCCTAGCAATTTCCCCCAACTGTCAATCCCAATCCACCTTCCCTTAATTTGGGGTTTTCTAAGCAGCATCCCAACAAGGGGGGTTTGTCCTGCAGCCTGGTGGAGGACCGTGCCCAGTTCTAATTTTCAGCCAGGAGCCTGCGTCTGGCCCTGTAATGTTCTAGAGACCCAGCCCGTCATGCCTCATGCGTACAAGACCTAGGAGATCACCTAAAAGCCAACCACAGCACAGACGATAAGAACAATCTTAAAACCCTGCTCTTAAAATCCTGCAATTAAAAGGCCACATTTCTTTCTCAAGCCTGTCAGCTATTGGAACACTATTTTCTTTCCTGCTGCAGGGATACAATTATGGTATGCCTGCTGGTGATAGTGTTTCCAAAAATATAGAAAGAAAATATGAAACAAAATAATAAGAGTTAATATAGATAATAGATAAGGTGTATGCAAATATGGGTTTAAAAATACTTATATTTAAGATGGGAAGCTAAAACATTGGTTTGGTGAAGTTTTTCTCTTATCTTGCTGGTTTCATTTCTTTTCATATATACAGTCATCCCTTGGCATTGGGGACGATTTTTCCAGAATCCCCCTCAGATGCTCAAGTCCCTGATATAAAATAGCAGAGTATTTACGTGTAGACTACACACATCCTCCTGTATACTTTAAATCATGTCTAGATTACTCATAATACCTAACACAGTGCAAATGCTATGCAAATTGTTGTTTAATTGAGTTCAGGGAATCATAACAAGAAAACAGTCTGTATATATTCAGTACAGATGCAAGCATTCTTTCTTTCTGAGTATTTTCTTTATGCAGTTGGTTGAATCCATGGATACAGAACCCATGGATAAGAAAGGTCAATTGTGTTGAATTCAAAAACATGAACAGAGCTACCACTAATCTTAAAAAATCTCCAGATTTCTATGTACACAGCATACTTCTTGGTTTGAAGTACTATCAGGAACATGATTTTTCTTAAATATTAAAAAAATGTAAATATTAGAACTCTCAAGTGTTGCCTTGTTTTGAAATTGACATTTTGAATTTCAACTCTTTTCCTCTGTCATATATAATTATGTATGTAGAAAAACACACTAGTACTTGTGTATTTATCCATGTGATATAATCTTAGATTTTAATTGGTCCTGGATTTTGTAATTTATTTCATGAATATATAGGCACAATGTTATAGAATAATTTTTTATTTTTAAAAGTATTTTCATTTCATGTTAGTTATATCTCTAAATATGCCAATGAAATTAAGTGTGCATTTGCATTTCAAGAACATATGCAAAATCACTTCCTGTAATTAATAGAGAATTGAAACTTTCCATCCACTGTAAATGTCATGAGACTATGTATAGACAGAAGAAAGTACTTCAATCACATCATGTTGAAATGCTTTTGAAACTGTAAGGTTATAGATACAATATTCATTAAACCTTATTGGAAGCATCCTATGTGTCAAGAATTATGCTGAGCTCTGAGAAAATAACAATAATTACAAATGTATGGGCATGGCCCTGAAAACCTTGGTCTGAAGGAGGCAGAGTAATCAGGATTACAACACTCTATAGAAAAAGTGAAACTGAAATCACCTATGTAACATTACCTTCAAGTCCTGACCCCTGGTGAAGGACAAAGTTGATCGACATAGTCTGTCTTGAATAATAGACCTGAAACTACTTGAGGACAAAAGCCAGGTTGAGGGACATAGAAGCTTCAACCTCCAGGGACCCCACCTTCCCTACACCTTCCTCCATGATGACTCACAGCCTAGCAAGTAGGACCTGGTAGTCATGGGGCCTGCTTTGTAGAGAGCATCTATTGTAAACCCTAATTCTCCTTCACACTTTTCTCCTAGACTAACACCATGATGGCTCATGGCCTAGCAGGTAGTATTTGGTAGTCATGAACTTGCTTTATAAAAGTGTCTGCGTAAACCCTAAGTCTCCCCCACACCTCTCTTCTAGACTCCTTCCATGATAGCTCACAGCCTAGCAGGTAGTACCTGGTGGTCATGGGATCTGCTTAATAGATAGCATCTATTGTATACCCTAGGTCTTCCCCACACCTTCCTCTTAGGTTACCTCCAGGATGGCTCATGGCCTAGTGGGTAGTACCTGGTAATCATGGACTTGCCTTATAGACAGTGTATATTGTGAAACCTAAGTCTCCCCCACACAATCCTGCTAGACTAGCTCCATGATGGCTCATGACCTAGCAGGTAGTACCTGGTGGTCATGGACTTGCCTTATAGACAATGTATATTGTGAAACTTAAGTCTCCCCCACACCTTCCTGCTAGACTAGCTCCATGACAGCTCACAGTCTAGCAGGTGGTAGCTGGTGGTCATGGACTTGCTTTATAGAAGCATCTATTGTAAAATCTAAGTCTCTCCCACACCTTCCTCCTAGACTCCCTTCATGATGGCTCATGGGCTGGCCTAGGAAGTGAGACTTGATGGTCATGGGGCTTGCTTTATAGATAGCATCTAATGTAAAACCTAAGAATGGTGTGTGAGATATTTTTCAGACTTTGTACTGTGGCAGAATGAACTCCGACCCAGGCCCAGAATATCAGGAAGACTTCCATTGGTCCTGTGACCTCCAGAAGACAGTCTCAGCAGCCCGCATAATATCATTTATCAATTCATAACCCTGGTCCCTCTGCCAGCCAAGTTCTCTTTAGAAACTCTATCCTCTGAATTTTCAAGAAGGTAGACGTGAGTGATTTCTCCCACCCTCCTTGCTCATGACTTTGTAATATTAAACTCTATCTCTATTGTAAAGACCACATCAGTTTTGGTTTTCCTGGGCAATGGGCATAGGAACCTGGTCAGGCTGCAGATAAAGTATAGTATAAGCAAGGCATGGAGAGTGTGCAGGAGAGAGAGCAGCTTGCTTTGATTGCTATGGCAGCAACAGCACCCTGGGTGAGGAACCAGGCCTGGAGGTGGGTGTAGGGCAGCTGGGGTCAGGTTAATGGGGTCCTCAGGATGCCCCAGGGAGAGTCTTACCTGTGCATCTTCAAACATCCACTCAGTCATGAGCCAGAGACTGGAAGATGAACCAGAACCAAGTCAGAGTGCAGCAGACAGGGGGTCTTTGGAGTCAGGCGGATGTGGTCTGAGACTGCAGAATGACTCACTTCCCAGACTTCATGTCCTTGTCCTGAAGAGGGAATTAGAAACAGAACTCACTTCCTATAATAACTTATCATTTATTTTTAGAATCATTACGATTATTAAAGATCCGGCAGGGCAGACTTAGAAACTTGGAATTTCATTCTTCACGTGACCCTGCCACAAATCAACTGCTTGCTACAACACTGTAATCACTGTAGACTTCCTAGAAAAGGCAAGGAGAAGGCTTGGAAGTCCCTAATTTACTCTGATCTAGAAACGTAATAAAACAGCAAAAACAGCAGGCAAATAAAAATAAATCTTTATCTACATTTATTATGAAATAATTTAGCCTTTTAAATAAAAATAATAAAAGAGGCATTTATAAATTGGAAACCATATTACTCTAGTCTGTGTACTCCCTTTTTAGCATAAATTGTTCATTCGCTGTTTCTGCCCTCCCCCTTCTCTCTGCCTCTCTCTCTCTCTCTCTCACACACACACACACAAACACACACACACACGGAAACACAAAACACAAACCATCTTGGGCATACCCATTGGGCATATCTTTGCAAACTTAATCCTAACGATACTAATCTATTTATCTGAGAGCAGGGGAAGGAATAAATGTTGCAACACATTAGAATTTCTGCTCTTTCGATATGTTTAACTGGGAACCAAATTAGTGGAAATCAGTTGGAGTAAATTCAGTATCTTGAAAGTGCTACACAAGTCTCTGTAAAAAAAAAGGGCACTGAGATGTTATTTGGAATAAACACAAGGTTAGAGAATCCTAAAGCACATGGGAGAATACATAGATATTGTAATTTCTTTAACTTAGAATAAGACAGAGAAAAACAAAGCATTTACAGTATGCCTACTGAATGCTAGACAGTGTACCTCATGTTTAAATGTGCAATCTCATATTTTAGGAAACTCTCTTAATCTTCTTGAACTTGATAAGGCAGATATTATCATTCCTATTTTACAGTCGAAGAAGGACTTTCAGAAGAATGAGATACACATGGCCAGTAGCTGGTAGAGCTGGTTGTCTACCCACATCCTCTCTAAATGCTGTGGTAATGCATTTCAGATGTCCAGGGAACATCCCTTTAGGGAGAGGATAGACACGAGGCGAGAATGGGGCCCTTGCTTCAGACACAACCAGATTTAAATCCATTCAGAAACCCTAATGCCTTGTAATAGTTACAGTACTTACTCTCTCAAATATTCATGCTCTTCACATTTAAAATATGATCAAGAAATGTATTGTAACGATCAAATAAAGATGCACACAAAACATGAAATACAGCGTTCAGTGAAGTAAATACTAAGATCAGTATTTCATATTCAGCCTTACTTTGTTCTTATTATCACCATGATTATTATTCTTAGTTACCATTTGTGGATGTTTCACTTTTCTTGCAGTACAAGTAGCATTTGACGGTACTGGCCTCTGAGATTTCTGATTTAATCCTGGTTCCGGTGAAAGTATAATAAAGAGGTTTTAGTTGTCCTGGAAATCTAGAAAACAAGTGTACCTAGTCCTACAGTTTGGGGACACACTGTGAGAATGCTCAGATTTACCTCCATTCAAAGATATCTAAACAGAATATTTCCACAGATTTTCATTTATAGATTGGTGACATCTATTGTAGTTCCTTTTGGGCAAAGAAGCAAGGGAAAAATAAACAAAGGGCAGACATAACATACTTATGCTGTGGCCAAAATGTCAACAGGCATTAACAAGATACAGGTGTTAACAACAGTCTTCCACAAGAAAGATATCCAAAAAATCGATCACTTAGGCTTCTCCTTATCTTTTGCTGCCCAAGTGTTAAATGATCATTCTAAACCTGTGTTCAAAGTAAGATTATTAAGCTTTATATTAATACCTGTTTGACATTGCATGAATTTTGCAACTGAAAACAACAAGCATGCCTAGCCCTCCCTTCTGGCTTCTGATAATTGAGAGTTTAGTTAGCCTTTAGCAATTTGGGAGGTAGAGGCAAAAGGATTGCCTCAGCCTACGGGTTTGAGATAAGCCTGGGCAACTTGTTGAGACCTCGTCTCTACAATTAAAAAAATAAATAACCGGGCATGGTAGCACATGCCAGCAGTTCCAGCAACTTGGAATGCAGAGGTGGAAGGATCACCTGAGCCCAGCAGGTCGAGGTTGTGGTGGCTGTGAGCGTGCCACTGCACTCCAGCCTGGGCAACAGAGTGAGACTTTGACTCAAAAAAAAAAAAAAGAGAGAGAGAGAGAGAGAGAGAGAGAGAGCTCGAAATAGCTCTTTGTTCTGCTTTTGTAATGTGAAGAACCCCTTAACTTCTCATAGACCAGACCCACCACATTTGAGATAGAAGCTGATACTCTGTTTTTCTCAGCATAAGATCAATTTCTCTATCAGTACAACTCCAACTCCTGGCATTACCTATTTTAAGAAATTATTACATTGAGACCAGTTGAACAATAAGAACAAACCCTATGCACAAACTCCAATAGTAGATCATTTCTAGTGCACATCGGCCAACAAAAAAATGGGATGATGGGGGAAGGGTAAACTTGAGGGGCCATTGGCTGCAGTCCCTGTGTGTGTCTTGCAGGGTTGCGCCCTCATCATCAGCTCCTCGTGGCTGTGGTCTTTTCATCTTTAAAATGATGACAACATAACCTCTATTTTGCAGGAGTTTTTATTCATAGTAGACATCATGTAGACAATGGATGAAGTGCCTGATGTTCTAGATGGTGTTTCCTGAGTGCTGTGGATATCAGAACTATTATGCATGCAAGAGAGAGGCCCCACGAGGCTCTTTGTCAATGTCTTGGTGAGAGAGGGAGCTCCTACAAGGTAGAAAGTCTCTCTTTGTTGTTTGTTCAGCTCATGTCTCCCCAGGAGTCCCCCTCAGCGCACCTGGAAAGAGAGAAAAAGGCACCTGCATCAGGCACCCAAAATAGTGTGTTTCTGAAATGTCACAGAAAATGGACCTGCCATTTAACTCTAAGTCACTTAAATCCAATTGGATACTATGGCTCTTGGAAATGAAGCTTGAAACCTGAAATGTAAAAGAAAATATGATCTGCTTTTAGATGCGCCCTCCCAGGTACTCCATAGGCTCATGAATACTTGGGCAGGGGTCAGCAGGGTGATGTGGGTGCACAGCCAGCATAGTGTCTGGCACGAAGGGAGTGTTCTGTAAGTGACAGCATGAGTGAGGCCAGGACAACTGGAGTCAGACCATGTCATCTTAAACCCTGTGTTGACATTGTGACACACGCTGCCTGAAGCACATCCCACCCTTCTCCCCACCTGCCATAGCCTCTCTTCTAGCCACCCTGGCCTTTGCCAAGCTGCCTGGTCTCATGCACAAGGTCCAGGAGGAAGATCAAATCCCTGATGGGAGGGACCACTCTTGTAAAGTCCAGTAGAGTCTTGAGACAGGCCTCTCTGTGAGACTCGTGTGCAGTGATATTACGGCTGTGACTCGAAGGGTGGTTTTCTAGATGTGTTCTTATGTCGCTTCTGGGGATCATTTGTAATTTGGGTATCATGGGATGTCTGGGGGATTAGAAAAGTGGGTGGATCTGGGAATGACTGGCAACAAAGGGAAGACTGGTAGGAGAGGTACAGTGAGGTCAATGCCCACACCTCCTGTAGACCATGCAGAAGAGGAATACACAGCTGTGGGCCCCAAGAGCCCCTGCAGCAAGGTCTCTGCCGACTTTCCCACAAGGATGTGAGGATTCAGAGTTACCGTGGACTGTGTGTTCTTGTAGACCCACAGAGAGCATGTTACTTCTTAGGAGTGGATGCTCCTGGGGAGTTTTTAGCCTTTGTTGAATTAATTTCACCCAAAATGAATAAGTGTGTGTGTGTGTGTGTGTGTGCGCGCGCGCGTGTGTGTGTGCACGTGTGTGTGTGTGTTGACAAGGACTTAGTGTAAATCTATTTGTAAGTCTGATTCAGAATTTGGAGAGCTGCTATGTCTTGTGTATGCACAGGCATCATTTGTGTATGTGCGTCCACACAGGGAGCTGTCTACACTCACCATGGATCTAACACAAAACACTGCAGAAAGAGTCTGCAAGCAGGACTAAGTATTTATAGCCAAGAGTAAACAGTGTATGATTCCCATTCCTCACTACTCCCACTCATGTGCTGACTTATCTTCTTACTTACAAGCTTAGAATCACATCATCATAAATGTGAGCAGTTCCATGTTGGCACAATTCACGAACACACTCACTTTTGTTTTATTTTGTTTTGTTTTCTTGGAGTCAAGGTCTCACTCTGCAGTCTAGGCTGGAGTGCAGTGGCACGATCACAGCTCACCAAAGACTCGACCTCCTGATTCAGGTGATCCTTCCACCTCAGCCTCCTGAGTAGCTGGGACTGCAGGCATATACCACCACGCCCAGCTAATTTTTCTGATTTTTTTAGAGATAAGATCTCACTATGTTGCCTAGGTTGATTTCTTTCTAAACCCTGGGATGATACAATTTTCCTGCATCCACCTCCGCTGGATTACAACTGTGAGTCACTGCACCTGGCCTCTTTTTTTTAAAACAAATTATTTTATTTTTTAATTGATAAACAATTGTACATATTCGTGGGGTACATAGTGATAGTTTGGTACATATAATATATAGTGATCAGAAATGATTGATGTTTTTTAGAGCTCCTTAAATGATCCTAATATGCATCAGAACTTCTGCAATTCTTCAAGCTGCCATAAGAATTCAGACAATTCTTTTCCTAATAAAAAAATATTTAGTTTGGGTTTTATATTAAAAATAAACTTTGTGTAGTTTTCCTGTTTGAAAGTCAATTCTTTGGTAAGTGAATTCTCTTTGCATAGTTCACCATGAAAACACAGTGTGAACTATTCCAACTGAGGAAAAGTTAAGATTAAGAGTCTCGTGATGATTTTTCTTTGAACCATTCAGTGCTCAAGTAACTTAGCAAGATTTTCTTGGAGTCAAGTGGACTTTGTTAGTCAGTACCTCCTCCTCCTATCTGATGAATCTATATTCAAGAGCAGAATATGGTTTAATCTGTTCAATTGTTTACTTTTTAAACCTGTAACACACTATCTTTAGATAATTATTTTTTTGTGCTGATTTTGGGTATATCAAGACAGTATTCGTGGTTTTTCTTCTTACTATGTTAGTCTGAAAACTGAATTTTTTCTTTTTTTTATTATAAAGATGTGGGATACAATCCAGGGTTAGGCATACAAATGTGGATTATGCACTTACCCTTGTTAATGAGGTGTACCCTTCCTCCCCTAGCAGTTTTCCTCAACTGCCAAACCCACCCCCCTCCCCTGATGCTTTCTTATACTGTTATAATTGTTCGAGGCCCACTTATGAGTGAGAACATAGAGTACTCTATTCTTTGTTTCTGTGATAGATCACTGAGTATGAGGGACTCTAAAGTCATCCAAGTTGCTGAGAAGTCCATATGTCAGAGAAATGCTAACCTTCTTTATGGCTGCATAATATT
>CAUYQG010181742.1:0-58093 GCA_963574415.1 Tarsius wallacei
CGCCCGGCTAATTTTTTGATTTATTGTAGAGATGAGGTCTTGCTTGCCCAGGCGGGTCTCAAACCCGCGGGCTCAGGCAATCCACTCACCTCAGCCTCCCAAAGGCGCGGGATTACAGGCTGAGCCACCGAGCCCGGCTTGGACACATTTTTTAATCACTAACGAGTTAAGCGGAATTAACTGTTGGTTAGCAGAAGGTTGGAAAAGCAGTCACTCTCTAATATCAATAATTACTTAATAGCAGCAACTGATAATGCCTATTTACCAAGGGTTTTCTTGTTTATCAAGAACTTTCCATACATGACCACATTTGATTCTGTTTGCTGTCTCATTAGACAGGTCTGGTTGGTCGTGTTTTTGCAGAAGATGCAATGCTTTGCTTAATAGGTATTCAGTAAAGCAAGGATAAATTGACCAGCTCTCTGTTTTGTCTTTGAGAGCAATAGCACTGTAAGATTACAATGCATTAAGCCCTTTTTTTCCTTTTTTGTTCTAAACTACTAAAACTAATAGCATCCATGGCCTTAACAGCACTGAGCTTTGTAAAACAAATAAACAAAAGACTGCTTCTTGAGGGGAAGTTTCTTCAGTCCCGTACTGTGGTAGGTGATTATGGGTCAGAAGATCACAAGGGCCAAGGCTCGGGTCCAAGGGCTTCTCTCAATATCAGAAAACTCAATCTCATCTCTATTCCATCATTTGTCCCTCCTCTTTCCCTTTATATGGATCTGCCTGGAGAACTAAAGCCTAAGCAAATCAGAGGGAGTACTAAGAAGTCTGCCCCTCCCTCCTTAACCCTCTCCCCAGCCTCAGCTCTGAATCTGCCCGGTGGCCAGAGATTTTAACACAAATCAAACTCTGTGTGTTGTGTTTTTTCTTTTTGATTCCACTTTTTATTTTATTTTTTCTAATGATAAACTTATAAGCACGTTGTTTAAAAAAAAACAGACCGGGCTCGGTGGCTCAGCCTGTAATTCCAGCACTTTGAGTCCGCGGGTTCAAGACCAGCCCGGGCATCTTGGCAAGGCCTCGTCTCTACAATAAAATAAAAAATAGCCGGGCGTGGTAAAGCGCGTCTTAGTTCTAGCTACTTGAAAGGCTGAGGTGGAAGGATCGCTGGAGCCCAGAAGGTTGAGCATGGGTGCCACTGCACTCCAGCCTGGGCTAAGGAGTGAGAATCCAACTAAAAAAAAAAAAAAATTCAGAAGTATTCTAAGCAGGAAGTGGGGTACTTCAAATAATTACATTTCAATTGGGGGAAGTTAGCAGTAATAAAAATTAGTTTGAAAGACAAACAGTATGTGTTTCGTGCAGGATTGTTAACACTTATGCTGAGCCAGTCTCAGTGCTGGAGTCATTTATCTGCATTAGCTCATTTTGTCTGCCCATCATCCCTGTGAGTTACCCCGAGATTATCCTCATTTTTTCAGGTGAGCAAACAGAGGCGCAGAGGTTAGATCAGTGAAATAACCTATATTCAAGCCAGGTCTATTTGTCTGTCAAGCAAGAGATCTTGCCACTGTTGCTGAAGCTATGTGTTTCCCAAGCCTCAGGCTGTGACTTTGTCTTGTGTCACTTCTCATTTTGTCCCGACATCTGGAGCCCAAAAGCCTGGAGATGCTGCCCACTGTGAGTCAGTACCAGGCGCAGGTGGCACAGAGCAGTGGGTGAGGCCCATGACTTGCGATGGGTCTTGGGCTCGTCTGTCTGTCTCTCTCAGAGACTTGATCCATTGATCAAATGCATTGCACAAGTACACCCTTCGTGGGGTAGAGGCTGGCAAACGTGGGTGGCAGGAGCACCAAACTAGGCCACCCCTACCACAGCTCTTCCATGCCTGCTCTACCTGGACTGGAGAGTGGATATCAAAACCTTCTCAGACAGCAGCAGCCGCATGGCCATCCCTGCCAGCTTGAAGGTACTTTCAAGGTCATGTTCATTAGAAAGAAAGAAGGGACAGCACCCCGCGGGCCATCTAAAACACCGCCACATGCATCCCCCAGAAATGTGTGTGGTTTTTTGTTTTTTTTTTTTGAGTTGGAGTCTCACTCTTGTCACCCAGGTTAGAGTGCAGTAGTATGCTCATGGCCACTGCAGTAGCGACCTGCTGGGCTCAGGCGATCCTTCCCCCTCAGCCTTCCAAGTAACTGGAACAACAGAACACCACCACGCATGGCTAGTTTTTGTGATTTATTGTAGAGATGAGGTCTCGCCAAGTTGCCCGGGCTAATCTCAAACCCCTGGACTCAGGTAATCCTCTCTCCTCGGCCTCCCAAAATTCTGGGATTATAGGTTGAGCCACCGGGTCCCGGCCTTGTGTGTTTATTTACAAAGTATACATGCACTACTGTATATTATGGACAGAATAAAACATATACTGAAAGTAGGTGTTTTAAAATAATAAGACTTGGCCAGGCACAGTGGCTCATGCCTATAATCCCAGCACTTTGGGAGGCCGAGGGGAGAGGATTGCCTGAGCCAATGGGTTTGAAACCAGCCTGGGCAACTTGACGAGACATCTCTACAATAAATCAAAAAATTAGCTGGACATGGTGGCGTGCACCTGTCATTCCAGCTACTTGAATGGCTGAGGTTGAAGGATCGCCTGAACCTAGCAGGTGAGGCTGCTGTGGCCGTGAGTGTGCCCCTGCACTCCAGCCTGGGCGACAGAGGGAGACTTCGACTCAAATAAAATAAAATAAAACAATAAGGCAAATGCAAAACATGCTGTAAAAATAATTTGCTTATTTCTTCTGATTACAACTATAACATCACACAAGTTTAAACATTTTTAAAAATCTGCTGATACCTAGAGGTTCACATAAACAGAAGTTTAGCTTTGGATGATCCCTGCTATGGAGGCTGGAGGAGGAAGCCAAGTGAGGAGGCGAGGCTAAAGTGCAGCCCTGGAAGACTCACTCCTCTGCTCAACCGCTCAACCGGAGAAGGTACGGTGCATGCTCTCCACAGGCCCAGCCTTCAGCTCTGCCCCCAGCAGGCAGGTGCTGTGGCTGAGAGACAGTGAGGGCCCCAAGTGGCCCCCAGGACTCCAGCAGTCAGACTGGCATGGGGGGGCAGTTGGGATGCGGGGATCCTGGAAGGCTCCAGAGAGTGGTGGGCGCCGTGCCCCCTGGCTCCTGTTGGGGAAGGCAGTGGCATGGCCAAAGGTGGCAGCAATCCCAGGGGTGGAGGGCAGGCCAGACCCGGTGGGATATGTATGGGAGGGGAGCATTCCGGGTGATTGAGGTGCTTTCCACATGAGGACACTTGGGCACTGGGAAGAGAAGAGATGGTTCCAGGGCCACGGCTAGGGCAGGAGAGGCTGGGCGCCTTCCTTCTGGGCTCCTGCTGGTCTCCTTGGAGGTTCTGGGCTGGGTGGAGAATAAAGTAAAACAAAGAAGTAACTCAGGGGCTGGTACTCTCTGCAGCTCTTAGCAAAGGGACTCTCTTATGAGGTTCAGCAGGACTGAAGTCAGGCTCACAGATCCAGAAACCACAGGGAGATAGGAAGAGAGGTAGCTTTGACTTTCTGGGACATGTTAGCTTTTCAGATCCAGGCATATCCCAGCCTGTGCAGGGACAAACCCTCCATTTTGGCTGTCACCATGTTGCTGAGCAAACAAACACTGGGCACCATGTTCGATGGGCTGGGCTGCATCCGAGACCAGCTTTCTGCCATGACTAGTGAATGACCTGTCCCAGCTGCAAGCACCCACTGCCGTGCTCCAGCTGCTCGTGACAAGGAGACAGCTCCCAGCACACAGGATGTCTTTGCAGCTGCAACTGACAGCAGTTCAGGCAATGGGGAGAGAGAGGCTTCTGCCATCAAGAAGGCACAGTTGCACTGAGTGGAAGCAGCCAGATCCCTTGCTGTTCTTCTGACTCATCCTTCCCTTTCTGAATCTGGTGAGCAGAAGCCCCCATCTCTAAATGGCTCCTACATGCGACTTAATTACTGTGTGGCAGAGTGAGGGGACATACGCTTCCCAGCTGCCTCAGCATGGCTGCTTGGGGAATTCGGGCCCACATTGTGGAGCTTCTCTCAGTAAGTGCATTTTCAACATTAGCCCCAATCAGCTTATTTCCAACACCAGAACACGCGGAGGGAAACAGGTGGTTGATGCTGGGAGCTTCTGCCCCTCTGTCAGAGTAGCTGAGCAGACCCCCCAAAGCAGGGCCACAGAAGCTTATCCATCTGGAGCATTCCCCAAGCTTCCTCAGTGCTGCTGGACCACCCCCTCAGTGTAGGAAGTCTGAAATGGGTGCTAATTCCCTTCTTCATGAAGCCAAGCTCCCCTTCCTTTATAATGCAGCCAATTCTAGGTGAAGTGAGAATAATTGAAATAAACAACACTTCTACAAATTTCATGATTCTGAGGCCGAGTATGGTGGCTCAATCCTATAATCCCAGCAGTTTGAAAGGCCAAGGCAGGAGGATCTCTTGAGCCCAGGAGTTGGAGACCAGTCTGGGCGGCATATCGAGATCTTGACTCTATAAAAAAAAAAAAAGTCAGGCATAGTAGGGCACGCTTGTAGTCCCCATTGCTTGGGAGGCTGAGGTGGTAGGATCACCTGAATCTAGGAGGTTGAGGCTGCAGTGAGCTGTGATTGTGCCAGCCTGGGTGACAGAGTGAGACCTTGACTCAAAAATAAATAGTTTTTTTTTTAAAAAGTCATGCGTCTGGTCACGACTCTTGTAGCGTCTGTTGTTCCCTGAGTTGTTGCCTCGGCCAGTACTGTCTCTGGTTCTTAAAGATGATCCCAACATCTGATTCCCAGCTAGGGCTTTGACCCATGGTGTGGCATGAAATCAGGCATATGAGCCTCACCGTCTTCCTTGTTTTCACCTGTCGTGTGGAACAAAAGGAAGCAAGACTGACAGTCTGTGCGCTCCATAGAATTCAACTAAATGAGATCACCTCTGTCACGTCTCAAGTGTCAGAGGGACTCTGTGACGACATGCTCCCACTTCATTCATCCAGGTCACCCCTGTGGCAACAGCTTGCAGCCTGCACCCTGAGTGCCGTGTTTTGGCAGCTTCTCTGGTGGTGTGTGTTGGGGGCAGACGGAGTCAGGAGCCAGAGTCAGGAGCATGCACTCAGGAGTCAGGCAGCCAGAGTCAGGAGCCAGTCCTGCTTCTACAGTGATCAGGTGCGTGACCTCTAAGGCTCAATTCCCACCCACTTCGTACTTAAAAAAAAATTAAGTAGGTATAATAATAGTGCCTAGTTTACAGGACTTTTGTGAAGATTAAATGCTATAATGTACCTAAAAGCACTTAGCCCTGCTATGACTAATTGGAAAGGCTTAATAGTGTTAGCCCTGATTGTTAATGGGAATGAGAGTAGAAAGCTTGGTGCAGTCATTGTTTCACCTACTATAGCAGGGTTAGTGTGAGAATGAACGTTATTACTCTTCCTTTACTGACAAGGGGGCAGCTCATGGAGGTCTAGTCACTTGCTGGTAAATGGCATCCTTAGCATGGGCCCATATTTCTCTAGTGTTCTCTCTCTGACACTGGCCTCTGCAAGATACATGGAGTTCTGTGACTAGCTCCGTTAGAAAATGTTGAAACTGAAATAAAGATGAGAAATTTTTTTTTGAGTCAGAGTCTCATTCTGTAGCCCAAGCTGGAGTGCGGTGGCATGCTCCGAGTCACCACAGCCTTGACCTGCTGTGCTCTGGTGATCCTTCCTCTTCAGCCCTCCAAGTAGCTGTAACTACAGGCACTCACCACCATGCCCCGGCTAATTCTGTGATTTATTGTAGAGACGAGGTCTTGCCAATTGTCCAGGCTAGTCTTGAACCCCTGGACTCTAGCAATCCCTTCACCTCGGCTTCCCAAAGTGCTAGGATTACAGGCGCGAGTCACTGCGCCTGGCTAAGATGAGGAATCTTAACTCCTCCCACCCAGTGAGATATAGGAAAGTCAAGAAAAAACCTTCAAGCTCTTCTTTGTCAGCTAGCTCCTGGAAGCCGAACTGCCTTTTAAGATGATAGGTCCTCACCATTGAGAATCTGATGAAAGCTGTGGATCCTTTCTTTAGGATAGGAATATCTTTTTTTTTTTTTTTGCAATGACAAGAGGTCATGGACCCAGAAGCCAACCTACTACTCTCAGCTTAAACCCTCTGGTCTCACCCTCAGGTTTGAGTTCAACCTTGTCATGAATGTATCCCTCTCTGTTTTCCCTCCACTCCCTGTGACCTGCAGACAGAGATCTCAAATCCCTGTTCTCTTGGCCTCCCATCAGAAACAAACTTGAAGCAAGAGCCCAGCATAGGTGTCTGGGCAGTTGGACCTTCCTTTAGCCAGACCTATCTGATTAGAGCCATCTGGGTGCGTGACATAGAAAGCATTTTATACATAACTGGAAAAGTCTATAAATACTTACTACCCTTCACCTCACATGCTCATTTAAAGGATTTGTGTTACATTGTTTGTGATGATGGACTGTTTGCAGACACCATATTTCTAGCTAGACTGATCCCATCTCAGAGGGACCTCCTAGCTGCTACCTATTTACCTCAAAGGAGCTCTCTCATTCAATGCTTGCCTGGTTTCTCAGTAGTACTTTGTGTGGTGAAGCAGCTATAGGTAAACTGTCCCTTCCTTAGGGTGCAGCAAGGTTTGGCTGTCCAAACTTCCTCCACAAAAGGGCACTGGTCAGTCTCCTTAGCACTTATGCTGGCTGCCACATTCCATCCACCAGCTGCAAGGGTGCACCTCTGGCTCAATCTTGATCGATACACGTGTACCACGGTGATTGTCCCAAGAATGTACATTACTCCACTTGGGCTAATCTGAATCTTTTCCTGGGGCTTTCTGTGCTGGAATCAGTAGAGAAGACCATCTCCTGCCTCTGGGCTCTGACTGGCTAGTGGTGCTAGGGTCCGTCTTTCTGCCACAGAGAGAAAATCCATCTGTAGTTAGAGAGACCATTCAGGCCCCAGAAATTGGGAAGATGAGAAAATTCTGTGTGTCTGATGCCAATTCCATTCCTCCTCCTAGTGTATCTATCAGGATGGACCAGGGTTTGTTTTAGTTGGGATTGGTAAGACATGTAGACAGACATGATTGTCATGGGGAAGAAGTTTATGCTCAAAGAGCCCTAGAAACCGGAGGCGTGGCTTGTCACACAGGGCCACATGGGCTCTGAGGGAGCTGAAACAGATGCTCCTTTTCCTTCCTCTATTTCATTAAACATTGAGTCACTAGTCTCCAGGGAGAGGACTTCTTTTTTTTTTTTTTTGAGTTGGAGTCTCACTCTGTCATCCAGGCTGGAGTGCAGTGGCATGCTCATGTTCATGTAGCCTCGACCTGCTGGGCTGAAGCAATCCTTCTACATCAGCCTTCCAAGTAGCTGGAACTACAGGTGTGCACTACCATGCCCAGCTAATTTTTTGATTTGTTTATGAGGTTTTGCCAAGTTGCCCAGGCTGGTCTCGAACCACTGGGCTCAGACGATCCTCTCACCTGGGATTAAAGGCTTGAGCCACCGTGCCCGGCCAAGAGGACTTCTTATGTCCTACTGGATTGGAGAACAAATTGCGATGGCAGCAAGCAAACAGCAAAAAAGTATGTGACCGGAACTACAACAACTGGGGATGCCATGATCCCTGGACGATAGCATCACACTGACCCCACAAATGGCCCTCCACATGTGAGCGAGTGAATGAGCATTGAGGCCAGCACTCTCACAACACTCTGAAACAACAGGCTGAAATTTGACTCAGCAAAGCTTTGGGGGAAGGGAAAAAAATGGTTTCTCAAGTGTCCCCAGGAGCAAATAACATCCCAGACATTCCATCTAAGTGACCCAGATGGCCCCACTATTGTCGTGCTGCCTAGTCAGTAGGTCAGGCTTGTCCCTTGGCCCTAGGAGGGTAGTCACTCTTCGTCCCTTTCACAGGAACCTTTTGAGAACTGATGCAGCCAATTACCCCAGGCACTCTGTCCTGGATCCTGGACATTCCACCAATGTGGAGAAATAGACTGAGTATCACTGGGCATTCAGTCCCAGACACTTGACACTCTAGCCTAGGAAGCAGCTTGGGGAGGACCCAGCTTTGACCTTCACAATTTTAGGTTGGACACTGAACGGCAACACCTGGAAAAAACAATACAATACAGCAGCCATCAAGCAGCAAGCACTTCACAGCCAGCCGGGCCTCCGCAAGCAGTGGCCGTTGTGTGTTGGGTCCAGGTGGTAAGTCAAGAGCGGTCGAAGGGCATTCTGTCTCCATCTGGCATGAAACCACCCCGCCTGCTTTACCAATTGTTCTAAAAGTGGATACCTGGGATTTGTTTTCATCAGGAATATTAAGACATGCAAATAATTGTCATGAAGGGTGAAGCTTGCGCTCACAGAGGCCTGGAAACAGGAGATGTGGCACCCAGGAACACATGGGGAAGGATCAGCATTGGTGATAAGGCAGAGAGAGAGTGGGGAAAGGATGGCCCAGAGCCTTTGCTGGGGTTTCCACAAGAAGGAGTGATTGAGGCAGGATCGGTACACTGAATAAGTTTAAGGATTAAAAAGTTTAAATAATTTTGATTGGTTTGGGGGCTATAGGAGTGATCCCTACTATTTTGCCCCAGGATGATTTAGGGCAGAGGGAACATTGGCTTGGTGTGTGAGTTTGATTTAAACAAATGGTTGCGTTGTGAGTTCTGGATTGGTTGCTGTGTACACCAAAGACATGCTTATAGGAGAATTGTTGCTCTCTCTAGGAATCAGCTAGCCCTGGGTGGGGCAACTTCTTTGAATCAAGGCCACAAAAGCTAGACCATCAAGAATAGAGAAAATAAGTCAATACAAGGTTATGCTGCAGTAACAAACAATCTCAATGTTGAAGTGGCTCTTAACACAACAAAAGTTTATTTGCCAATGTGATGCATCCAAGTTTGGAGGAAGAAGTTGAGTATTCTGCCAGGATGATAGAAATGTCCTCTGAACACATACTTCCACTACGACCAAGGCAAAGCAAGGGCCTATGGCACATTGCACCCGTGATCTTTAAGCTTCTGCCCAGAAGTGACAGGCAAATCACATGGTCACACCAACTAAATAAAGAAGGCAGACAAGTTCAATCCTCCAGTATCCTGGGAAGGACAAGAAATGGGATATTTGGGATTAGCTCTGACGACTGCTGCTCCCGTCATTTGAACCAAAAGCTTCCTCTTTGCTTGAGCTAGCTTGCACTTACAAGCAAGAGAATTGTAAAAATACACACCCCATCTCAACATCTTTTCTTATGATAAAACTCATCACTTGTGTGGCACGTGAGAGCATTTGAGACATTTTCCCAAATATCATCTTACCTTGTCCTGAGGTTATTGTGCATTTTACTGAGAAGTTAGCTCAGAGAAGATCAAGGCTGCTTTCCATTCCTGCCTCAATCTGGGGAAAAGAAAACTGGTGATTCTTCACAGATAGCCTGAATTCTCCCCTAACTTGGTGACTTCCAGCACTCTCGTCAGTTCTGTCTTACCACTTCTACCTGAATCGTGTTTATCCTCTATGCCCCCTTTTCTGGTGATTTTCAGGCCCAAAGACAAATTGGCATGAGGACCAGACATTTGGGTCTTTTCCTCACAAGCCAATTCTCTAAACACACACAGTGGGCACCATGTCCAATAGTCACTAGTCAAGCTCTGTGGTCTGGTATTTACAAATTTCAGGGAAGTGAGTCCGGCGTGGTGGGAGAGGCTCCCTTTATTTTGTTTAGTAAGCTGAGAGGTTATCAGAAGTGAGAGGTTTTGAAAAATTAGTTTGATTTTATATTTTAATCAAGAAACCATTGACTGCCTGGCATTTGGACGTTTTTCCTGTGACCATTGACGTCTAAATACTGACAGTTCCTAACCATTCTATTACCTGCGTGATGTTGACCTTTGTACAACTTCCTCTTTTCTTTGGTGCTTACGTGTCTGTTTAATTGTTTGGTTTTTTATCCACTACTTTAAGAAAGAAAAAAAAGACTTCCTAATAGTATTCCCTGGTTGACACCAGGGGACCTCAATCTCCAAGGAGAGAGAACCATTCTTTATCTGGGGGAATTGAAAAGCTCCAGTGGGCTTTTACCCCTCATCTGTAAGTAGAGATCGGATAAATACTAAGGTGATTCATATCATAGGTTTACATTATAAGACTGCATAGACCCACTGGCTGAAGAATGGACTTTCTTCAACATTGTATCAATGTTGAACTAGTCATATGACCTAAGACACACACCACGCAATAAAATACAATTCTTTCCCAACAAACCGAATGATAAATAAATTGGGAGAGGCTTTGGGATATCAGAGGGCGTGGTGTCATTGTTCCAAACATGCTGTATCCCTAGCTCCGGGGATGGCCTCTGGTTAGGATTTCAGGAGCTCTAGCAAAGTTTGTACAAAAGTATTTTGCTTATTTGCTTATTAAACTTCAGGGAGTGAAGTCACTGTATCAACTAAAGCCCAATTTCCACAGATTTAAGAATTTAGATGTTTCTCCCTACGTCATGGAAAAGCCTGAGCTGGTGGATCTGAGGAGCAGGTGGTTCTGCTCCGGAGATGGTCCGTGGACTCAGGGTTCCTCTATCTTGTTGCTTCACCAGCCACCTGGCGTCTGCCTGTGAGCAAAGCCTGCCCACCGCCAAGTCTGCATCCCAGACCCAGGAAGGGGGGTCGAAGAGGAGGGCGAGCCCCGTTATGTCCACTCACATTCCAAGTGGCCTATTCCGTGCCCTATATTTGCTGCAAGGTAGGCTGGGAAATAATCTCTGGCTGGGCAGTCGTGTGTTAGCGAACACTTTAAGGTGGGGGAAGGTAAGAAGGGAATTGAGTAGGTGGGGCTCATTACTGAACTACGGAGAGAAGGAATAGTGAGAGACGCCTTTCACGCACTGTCACAAACACCTACTCAGCTGACTACATTCAGTGGAGCTTAGCTTACCCGTTGCTTTCCTGGGAGAAGGTTCCATGAGGGGAGAGAATAGAACAGAAGTGCTCAGTTGGCGCAGGAGGAGGGGCTCAGGATGCGGGTGCTTCTTTCGGACGGAGGCCACGTCTCACTCACTTGGCCTCCTCAGTAGCCACCAAAGTGCCTGACACATAGTAGGCTGCCCCATAACGTCCATTGCATCCCACTCCCCAAACTCACACAAGAGGCCCACCTGCATAGTAAGCCACATTTGAATTAGACTGCATGGACGAGAATGGCCGACTGACAGAATTAACATTCCCTTGACTTGCCCTCCTAAGTCCACCTCGGCTGGGCCCCAATTCACCACTAAGTGACTTCAGCATCATCAGTGTCGCCAGCACACTTTCTGGCCTTGGTTGACCTTGAGTCCGCGGGCATGGTAGGCTTGATCATGGCGCAATCACCCAACCGCACTGCTCAGCTGGGGCAGGAAGAGGCAGGGCAGGAGACCTGGGTGAGGGCCGGAGGGAGCCCTTGCCAAGCAGTAGCGGAGGGCAGACATGGGCACTCTGGGCTCCTGCCACTGCAGAGTTCAGGGACCAGCGCTTCCAAGGGTCCAGCAGAGTGAAGGTGCTGAGTTTTCTGCTGGAGAGGGGCGGGAGAGAGGTGCTAGCCCTGGGCTTGAGTAGAAGTGGCAGCCAGGCCTTTGCCCAGGCAGTGCCCTCCTGGAATGCCTTCCCTTAACCTTGGCTGAACTCCTATTCATGCTTCCAGGTTCAAGAGTGGCACCTGACAGAGGCCGAGGAAGTCAGCATAACTGGCCGGGCTTTTTGGCCTGCCTTCTCTCCTTCATTCCTAACACCCTGCATTTCAGGGTTCTGTATATTTGCCCTCTAGCACACTGGTCATCACTGTATCCCGAACACCTGAGCACACAAGCGATAGGCAGCCCCTGTTGGTACTGGGCGTTTCCTGCCACTCTGAACTGGGAGTCTGTCCCTAATACCGTTTCTTGACCTCACCTGGGCGAGGCTGGCCCTTGCCCAATATTCCCAGAAGGTGGCACTGTTGTTCTCCCTATCATTCCAGCCTAGTCTAATAACAGAACAAAGACCGGAAAACTGCAGAAGGTGGGAGTGGGCAGGCCGCCCTGGTACCCTACAGGGGATATTTCCTGCAAAAGAAGCCCCCAGGCCCAGGTCCCTTCATCTGCAGCATGCTCCCCCTTGGCCCCAGGAAATAGGGAAGGAGGGAGCTGGGGCAGGCAGGGCAGGCCCACCCAGGAAGCCCATCACACCAACGTTGCTCCCAGGTTCAGAAGCCCCACTGCCTCCTCATGGCTTCCACTGCAGGCTGGTAGATGCCAGGAATGCCACCACCAGAGCCCATTAGACGCGACTCTTGCAGATTAGGTTTTGCTCGTGGCAACCACACAGGCCCCATAGTCAGCCCACAGTGAAGCTTTCCATGCCTGGGCAAGTGGTGGAGCCAGGATTCAAATCTAGGTATGCTTAGAGCTAAGTCTTAGTGTCTTCACCTTTAATAAAGAGAGATTAGGTCGGGCGTGGTGGCTCAAGCCTGTAATCCATCACTTTGGGAGGCTGAGGCGAGAGGATTGCCTGAGCCCAGGGGTTCCAGACCAGCCTGGGCAACTTGGTGAGACCTCGTCTCTACAGTACATCAAAAAATTAGCCGGGCGTGGTAGTGCGCGCCTGTAGCTCTGGCTGCTTGGAAGGCTGAGGTGGAAGGAAGTGAGCATGGCCACTGCACTCCAGCCTGGGTGACAGAGTGAGACTCTGATTCAGAAAAAGAGAGAGAGAGAGATTAAGTTTAATTTTTCTTGACAACACAGCTCGGAAGGGATTAATTATACATGAAGACATCTGAGAAACGGAAGATGCCCACTCCAGGCTAGTTAGACTCAAATATGTATAAAGATTCCTCCACTGGGGTGGCCCTTCTCCAGGTTAGAGGACTCCTCCAGTCTTTTCAGGGTGGTAGGTGGAGGCCAGGAGCCCTTGTCGTCACTCATCTGTATTATTCCAAAGGCCTCCTGACGGTTTCCCTGCCTCCTGTCTTTCTATCTTTCTTTCCCTGCCTCCTCCCCTTCCTCCTCTTTGTTGCAGGTGTCTTCCAAATGGAAATCTGATGTCATTTTCTTGCCTAAAATACTCAATGGCTTCTCAGTGTCCTCGGAATGAAGGCCAAACTCAGAAAAATGTTATTCGGTGTCCTTCACAACCTGATTTCTGCCTACATTTTAGTCTCATGAAACAGGAGGATTAAAGAAATGGACTTGGTTAGGCATGGTGGCTCACGCCTATAAGCCCAGCACTTTGGGAGGCCAAGGTGAGAGGACAGCCTGAACCCACAGGTTCGAGACCAGCCTGTTCAACCTGGCGAGACCCCATCTCTACAATAAATCAAAAAATCAGCCAGGTGTGCTGGTGCATGCCTATAGTTCCAGCTACTTGGAAGGCTGAGGCAGAATGATTACCTGAGCCCAGCAGGTCGACGTGGCCGGGAAGGTGCCACTGCCCTCCAGCCTGGGTAACAGAGTAAGACTCCGACTCAAAAAAAAAAACAAAAAACAAAGAAAGAAAGAAAGAAAGTGGCTTAAATCAGAGTCAGCTCTGTGAGGTCCCGGGACTGGAGGGAACAGGTTCCAGATGATGATTCGGTACAGTTCTAGGACCAAGATCAGAAGTAGGGACAGGGTACAGAAGAAGGGAACAACAGGGCTTGGCAGCCAGTGCTGTTTGCTCTTCATCTGCCTTTTCTCAAGGGCAGGGTCTGGATTTGGCTCACCATTTTGTTCTCTGCACCTGGAATGGTGCCTGCAGTCAGGGATTCTCAGTGGGGATCTGCAGAATGTGAGCAGGCCTGAGTAGGTCAATGAATGAAAGACCGGCTGGTCCAACAGGGTTCAGGACTGGGTGACCACTGCCAGTGTCATCAGCCAGTCTTTGGCTCACCTCACAGGCCAGAAGGGACATTGCTGGAGGACAGTGAGGCCCAGGAAAAGACAGTCTCGGTCACACTGCCTGGGACTCAGGTCTAGGGGTCCAGGTAATGGTGCCAGCAAAAGCAGAAAGGCCACGGCCTGCTATGTTCACAAGCTTTCAGAATGCCTTGTCTTAAACCCAGGAAGGTCACCCTGGCTGGAGAGCCCCGGGGGACCCCTGGGTCAGCCAGAGGGCACGAGCATGGCCACCCGGCCATCTGTCTCCCAGCATGGCTTTCCCTTGGCACAGATGGTACATCAGAGTTCCCTCTTCCATGTCAAACAACTGGCTGAGGAAGACACTGCATTGCTGCAGCCTCTGCCTGGTCTCTCTCATGACCCCATCTTCCACATCATGCACCTCCACTCCCCTCCATATGTTGGCTCCACCTCACTGTTATCTAGGAAGAACTCCTCCCTCTGGTTGGCGCGCTCAGTCAACTCGCAGATTGAAATTCATGGCTTTCAGAGCAGTGGGAAGCCTTTCTCCTTGCTTGCTTAGTAGGGACATAGATATTCCCCTCATCCCCACAGTCATTGCCCTACGTCATCCTCTTCCTCATCTACCACGTGTAGCACCAGCTCAGCCTCTAAAGGGCTCCCTGCCCTAGGCTTGTCCGCCCCAAGTCCAACCTTCTCAGTGCTTTCCAGAAAGCAAATCTGATCTTGTTTTACCCTCCAGACCCGGTCCCAACTTCCCAGTCTTCTTCAGCTCAGTACATGGCAGCACCATTCAGAAACACGGGAGATGGCACTGCCTCCTCCCTCTGCTGGATGCTGCCCCCAGCTTCCTCCATTTAGTCCCTTAGCAAGTCCTGCTGGCTCTGAGTTTGGTCACGCTGGTCCATTTCTTTTCATCTCTGTACCAACCTAGTCCATGGCACTGTCATGTCTCGTCTGTGGTAGTCTCCAAGCATGAGGGCATCTGCCAAACTCTGCTCTTGGTCACACGTCACCTTCCTGACCACTCCATTCACACCAACTGTCCCGCAGTTCCAAGGGTCCTCCAAGGGCTTTCCCGATGCAAGACCTTTGCTCACTGCCTATCCTCCACTACCAGTGCTCTTTCCCCTGCTTCTAGGACTCACCTAGAAGGTCGGTTCTCTAGAGAAACTTTCTCAAGCTGCTCTCTCTAAAGAGGATTCTCAATTGCAGCATCTTATTTATTTCTTTCTCACTCCACATAGAGTATCTTATTAATTCAATGAATGTATGTGCACTTATTTATTGAACATGTTCATTGTCTCCCCAACGAAACACACCACAAGGCTGAGAAATGTGCCTGTCTTGTTCAGCACTGTATCCTCAGAGCCCAGCATGGGTCTGGAACACAGGTGACAACCAATAAATATGTCTCAGATGAATGTAATAAGTGAGTGGAAGAGCCACCGTGTCGCTGCCTTACTTGGTCTTTAATGACTCCCCATTGCCCCTGGTGTACAGTCCAAACTCCATGACAAACATGAGTTTCTTCATGATTCCCCCCTCCCCCCGGGGTCACCTTTCCAGCCTCCTCGTTTAGGTCTGCAGGAATCAACCCAGACAGAATGGCTTAAGCCAGAATAGGCACCGTGGTGCAGGTGGCCGCGGACCTGGGAGTGAGAAAGGGACACTGGACAAAATGTCTTTAGGATCCCAGGCACTGATTCTGTTCTGGGATGCCCGAGGACCTCCTTCTTGCAGTTTGCTTGTAAAACCACCACAGGGTTTGAACTCTGGGCCAAAAAGCCATGGGAGAAACGCGAGAACAGAAGCGATGGCCCTCGCTGTCTTGGACAGCTGAGAAGGGGAGTGCAGAGGTCGGCTCTGGTGCTGACTGCGGCCAGAGAGCCTCAGGATTCTCAAGAAAACCAGCCCTGGAAATCTGTGAGTCTGAGGGCAGGGGCTGTGCTGCTCCCGTCCATATTCTGTCTCCAGTGCTTAGCACAGTCCTTGGCACATGGTAGGTCCTCAGTGAAGAGTTCAGGGAAAGCATGTGCCAGGGGACCAGGACTCCCTCATGTCATTGCTGAGGCCCAGCGGGATCACAGGAAAGTTCCCTGGGGGTGGTCCTTCTGAGTCAGACGCCTCTCTGGATATGGCAGGGGCGCTATCCGGCCACGCTCCTCCCTCCCCATATCTCACCTGGGCTTTTGGCTTCCCTGGGTGAAGGGATCCTACTGGCCCAGCCTCGGTTCATGGCTTTCAGAGCAGTGGGAAGCCTTTCTCTTTGCTTGCTTAGGAGGGACATTGATATTCCCCTCATCCCCTCAGTCATTGCCCTACGTCATCCTCTTCCTCATCTACCACGTGCAGCACCAGCTCAGCCTCTAAATGTGTCTGGCAGATGACTCTGATCTTTGCGGGCTCCTTGTGACATGGCGCAGCTGGCCCAGGTTTCTCATGCCTGTCCTCCCAAACCCAGCACCAGGCAGCTGCCAGGATGGAAGAAGGCACTTCTGAGTGTCTCGGCCAGTCTCCTCAGAAAGCACTTCCTCAGCTCCAGGTACGGCCCAAACCACAGACATGAATCCAGCCTCTGCGGTGGGGATGGAGAGGAAGGCCTGAGGTATCGAGGGACTTTTTCACTGACCAGAGTCTTTACGAGTCGCACATGCTTCAACACAGCAAGCACAGAAACTTGTGTGGGCTTAGGATTAAATTGCTGAGAGGAATTCACAGAGAGGGCAGAGTATCTTTTCTGGAACACTGGGTGACAGAATGGCTGAATAAAGCACCAGGCGGGCATGTATACCAGGTCCTCGAATCCTCATAACACCCCTCAGTGCTTAGTTTTATTACCCCACTTCTTCAGATCAGGAAACAGGGCCTTTGGGGTGTGAAATAACTTGCTGGAGGTCACAGCTAGGCCTGGCCTCAAGTCCAGTGGTTTTCTGTTTCTGGACACATTCAGGAAGTTACAATATGAAAGGGATAAGCCCAGAAAGATAAAAATGACAGAATCAATGAGAAGTTCCCCAGGAGTGCTGTGAGCTCCAAGCTTCTTACCTTCTGAGAAGGGAGCTGCCCCAGATGGGCTGAGGCGGGTTAGAGACCAAAGAGGCTGGAGAGGTTCTGGGGACCTTGTGATGTTAGGAACAGTTGGGAAAAGAGGAGAGGGCTGCAGAGGGGCTGCCTCATGGCAGGTGACGCATGATGTTCCAGGCAGGAAGGGCAGGATTGAGGCTGGGAGAAGAGGGGGGAGGGGTGGCTGGTTGGCTCTGGGGGAAGGGGATGGTGAAAGCTGTAACTTGAGGGGCCTCTGTGGGTTCCTCAGACGCTTCCGTCGGAGGGTCTTGACACAGGTGCCTGTCTTCTCCATCAGCCGCTCAGGACGTCTACCCAATCCTGGTTTTCCGTGATCTACCCCACACATGTTCACTCCACTGAAGCCACATCAGCCTCCAGGCTGACATTGTACATGGCCTTCAAAGCCTAAAGTATTTACAGTCTGACCTTTTATAAACAAAGTTTGATTGACGTTTGGCCAAAAGACGGTATATAGCATACCTTACCTTTTTTCACTTAATAATCTATCCAGAAAGTGTCTTTCTATCAACACTAAAGAGTTTCTTCACTCCTTTCTGGGGCACATAAAATACCACTGTCCAAATGGGCTATAATTTATTTAGCCAGTTTCTACTGATGGACAGTTAGGTCGTTACCAACATTTTGCCATCCAGATGAGGCTGCAACAGATACTTTTGTACATGAAGCTGGAGAATGTTCCGAAAAATCCGTAGGCCAGATCTCTCACCACAGACCTACTGAGGCCGTCTCTTCAGAGTCAGAGTCCCAGGATGTCCAGCCAGGCTGGGAGATCATGTTTACAGCGTGTGCCTTCTGACGACAAGAGGAGCTGGGTCCTCCCTGCTGGCCCTGTAAGAGCTCAGAGGGCGCAGGAGGCCCTCTCCCCCCTGAAAGGCTCTGTTGTTTTTAAGGCCTGTTTGTGACGGACCTCCCAAAGACTGGAGAGGAAACCAGGAAGCTGAAGAGCTGTCAGGGGCTCAGAGTTTCCTCTGACTCTATTGAGACCCAGTCAGAGTCCATTCTGGCCCAGGACAATGATGGGGAGCTTGTGGCGGGGCGGGAAAGTCTGAGCTGGGAACATGACATGGGGCTGAGACTGGAAGCATGAGCAGGAATTAGCCAGGGAGAGGACATGGGGAGAAAGATGGCCGGGCAGAGGGGACAGCAAGGGGCTTGTAGCCTGTGGAAGGGGTCCACACTGCAGTCTGGCTGCAGCCTACATCTCAGGAGCCTGTGATTTGTTGATTCCTGGTGTTCTCTACTAGACGGTGAGGTTTACAAGGGTCCTTTTTCATCCCATTGTTCCTCTCCCCTCTCCCTTTCTTCTTTCTTGTCTTCCTCCCCTGCTTCTTTCCTCACTTTACCTCTTTGTTGTATTGGGGGTGGCTCAAATATTGCTGTGTGAGTGAGTGAACGGACTTACGCCCGGGAGGTTGCCGCAGGGAGAACCAAGTCTTGAGTGGTCGGCATCAGTCCTGGGGTCCCTTCTCCTCCCCTCTCCTCCCTCTCTGCCAGCACAGTGGTTCCCGGGGTGCCTTCATAGCATCTTCGTGTGCCTGGTCGGCGGGTAGAAAGTGGCGAAAAAGGGTCCCCGTATGTCCTGTCCATCCTTCAGGTACCCTTCCCCTATGGTACCCTTCCCCTATGGACTTTGCTGCTGCCCCCACACCTGCAGGCTCTGCCAGAGCTCTGTGTGCTATCCAGACCAAGGGCAGAAGCCACATGCACAGCCCTCCCCAGGGCTGGGGCTGCCAGGGCCCAGAGGCCACCAGGACACAGAACTCGGAGCCTCATTCCACACGTGTCCTGGCCTCATCCAACACACCTCCCTTTCCAGACCTCCTGAAGTTTTCACTTTCTGAGCTCTGCCCTTGTGAATTTGTGTGTGGGATCATTGTCCAGAAAGAAGGTTAGCCATCAGCTTCCCAGTCCCGGGGCAGATGGCCCCATCTGCCCACTTGCTGAGTCCTGGGGAAGAGAGTGGCTCTTGTTGGAAATGGGGCTGTAACCGGAGACTCTTCCCCAATCCCCTTTTTCCTGGACAGTGCAGGTCTGGCTGTGGTCTGCCGGCACAGTGGTTCCCGGGGTACCTCCTTTCCTTAGAACCCCACCCCATAGCTTTCTCAAGTGAGGGTCCTTTGTGGTTGGTTACTCAGGAACCATAAAGAGAGGTTCTCTTCTCTGTGCTCACAACATGGCTCACCTTGCTACTCCCTTCAGTTCCACCGTCTACACTCGTTCAGGTAATAGCACCCTTGCCAGAACTCCTGCTCTCCACTTCTGTGGACCCCTGAAATCCACTCTGCACCCGGCAGCCCAGTGGCCACGTTAACCCCATCAGACAGCATCACTCCTACCCTGAAAACCTGCTGCAGGCGCACCATAGCACGTCCCCCGCTCGGGGCCCCCCCTCCTTCATGCACGTTCCCCACACACACTGAGCTCCCTGCTATTCCTCAACTGCATCAGACTCTTTTCTGTGCGAGGCCCTTGGCACCAGCTCCTTATCCCCTAGAACACACTCCCCCAGGTCCACATGTGGCTGCCCAGGGCTCAGCACCAACATGGCCTTCCCAGGGAGCCTTGACCACATGGCCTTGACCACCAACCCACAGTAGCACGGCATCCTCTTTGCTCTGGTCACGCTTTCTGAAGGGAGTGGGTTTGGTGGTGTCTGTCCCCTCCCACCAGAAGACAAGTCCAGGAGAGCATGCACCTTGTTGTCATTCTCACCCTGGGGTCTCCACCTCCCAGAACTCAAATTTCCTTTTCTTTAACTCCATAGGAGCCATATCTTTGTCAGAGTACCAACTCTTTTCAACAAACACATTTATTAGGCAGGAGGTCCAGCAGCCCCTTCCTTTTGCCTTTTGAAAACTTGACTACGATTCACAAATTGGAGCGCAAATACAATCTTGGAGGTTGGTTCATCCTTTCTTTGATGTGGAGCCCTTTGATTTCTCTGTCAGCCGCCCTGCCTCACTCCAACTGCCTCCACCTTCAGACAGGCCACAAGGCTTAGTCCCTCCTCCCTGGCCACTCACCAATCAAAGAAAGACAAGATGTCTCTGGCATCCATGAGTTTATCTGAAACAAACAACAGGAACTGGGACAGGGAGACAAAGACCATGGAGGGAAGGGAAGCAGGGCCACCAGAGGCCCTGGTCACAAAGACACCAGCCTAGAGTCCAGGCGAGTGGCTCTGAGGACGCCCGACCCTGGCCAGTGGCTCAGCATCATGGAAACACTCTCATGGAGCCTGCCCCTTTGTGGGCCAGTGCTCTCAAGCAAGCCAGGGAGACCACATTTTAACATTAGCTTTACCTTGGGACAGTAGAGGAGTCAGGGTGAGTGTCTGAGCTGCATCTCTTCATTTCCCTGTCTTTTTTTTCTTCCTTGACCCCCGCCCTTGGGTGGTTTGAAAATAAAGAATAATAAGAGCTAATATTTTTGAGCATTTGCTATGAGTCAGTCTTTTAAGTACTTAGAAAATATTTTTGCGTTACAACCCTGTGAAATGAGAATTATGATTCCCATTTTTTTTTTTTTTTTTGAGTTGGATTCTCAGTCGGTCACTCTGACTGGAGTGCAGTGGCATGCTCCTGGCAACCTCAGCCTCGACCTGCTGGACTCTGGTAATCCTTTCGTCTCAGCCTTCCAAGTAGCTGGAACTACAGGCACCCACTACCATGCCCAGCTAATTTTTGATTTATTGTAGAGATGAGGTCTCGCCAAGTTGCCTGGGCGGGTCTCGAATTCACGGGCTCAGGCAATCCACTCACCTCAGTCTCCCAAAGCGCTGGGATTACAGGCTGAGCCGCTGGTTTCCCATTTTTAAAAGATAAGAAAACTTGGGACCAAGAAGTTAATGAAGTAACTTGCCCAAGGTCACATAGCTAGCGAGGAGACTTGAGACTTGTTCCCATGAACTTTCATTCCAGAGTCTGTGCTTTCAACCACTTCACCAGTGTCTCTCAGGCAAAATAACATAAGTGAGCAAGTCTTGTTACTTGTGACACCTCCGTGCTAAGTCAGCTTCCTCTTCCCGGGCTCCTCACAAGCTCTGTGTCTATTAGAGTTCTGCCTCTGAAACACGGAGGTGCTCGGGTGGGAACCCCCGCCACCCCGTTCTGGGAGCCAAGTGGCCAGCACACAGACTGACAGAGCAGGCACACAGGTGTTCAAGCAGCTGAATTCCTCTCAGGGGGTTGTTGAGGAGCAAAGGAAGGAGGACAGAGTGGTGGAGGACTTTATTGGTCCTTCGGCTAGTAACAAAAGTAACGCATGTTGACTGAGTCCTAATCGTGTGGTAGGCATTGTCTGACGTTTTCAGATACCGACTGAGATGTTTGTGCTGTTGATAAGGATAAGCTTATGCTTCAGATATGTTGCTAGCTGAAATGTTTATTCATGGGCAGCCCGGCATCCTTGGCATCCCTGCCTCCTGGTATCCTCACCCACGCGTAGTCTCCTCCCAAACTGAGTCAGGGCCGAGCTGTGTCCCCATGGCGTTATGATGGAACTGACTGTGTGCGAATGCCCCCACGGCCTCCTCCTTGTTCTCCTGGCTCACTCTCTCTGAGGGAAGCCAGCCACCACACAGTGAGGACACTCGGCAGTCCTGTGGTGAAGTCTGTGTGAAAAGGAACTGGAGCTGTGGCCAGCAACCACATGAGGGAGGCAACCTGGAGGTGGATCCCCAAACTCCACATGAGCCTGCAGATGATGCACCTCCAGCCAGCACCTGACTGCACCCTCGCGAGTCAGAAGTGCCCAGTGGAACACCTGTGAATCCTGACCCATAGAAACTGTAAGAGATGTTGAATGGTGGTTGGTCTATGCCATTCAGTTTGGGGAAATTTGTTATGCAGCAATAGGTAACTGACACATTAACTCATTTAGCCATCACAACGACTCAACAAAGTAGAGAGACGTAGCAGACCACAGTGCCTGCCTCTCACCAATATCACCTTATTAAAAATAAAGATTCTGTGGGATCTTCTCTAAATATTTTGACTCACTTTGTCTAGATTAGGGCCTGCAGCTGATTCAACACTATTTCAGGACTCACTAATCTTAGAACTCCTCAGTGTACAACTATGGGTTTATCTCATTTGTCTGGTCAGTGGGGATAGATCGTGCTGCGGTAGCCTGAAATCTCAGAGGCTTAACCCACACAGCCTTATTTCTTTCTTCTGTCTCAATCTGATAACAGGTGGGCAGTCCTCCTCCACCTTGAACTGTGCCATCTGGAACACATGGCTTCCTAAATCCCAGCTGCAAGGCAAGGAAAAGAAAGGAGAAACATAGCATGTCCATAAGGGCTGAGATTGGAAGTAATTTATATTATGTCCGCCCACATTCACTGACCAGAACCCAGTCACATGACTCTAACATAGATGCAAAGGAAACTGGGAAATATGAAGAGCAAATGAGTTTCTGGTGAACCACATCAATGCTGTACCACACTCACTATCGGCTGGTAATGGTACACTGTTTTGCATGTTTCTGTGTTTGTTTGATTTCTCAGTTAGACAGGAGCTCTTGGAGGCCAAAGCAACCTTAATTTCTCTCTCATAGGGCTGATCACTTGACCATTGCTGAAAATGCTCTTCTAGACAGATAAACTGGTGATGTGATAGTTCTAAGGAAGTGAATGGAGGTAGTGTGACATAGGATCTGGCAGATTTGAATGCAAATCCTGGCTGTAACCCTCAATTGGCAAGTTTTCTAAGCCTTAGATATTTTGCACGTAAAGTACAGATGATGACGATTGCCTTACAAAGTCACTGTGGGGACTAAAAGAAACAATTTAGAATATGAATTACCTGCCACACTTCATGGAACAGAGAGGAGGCTCAACTATGACAGCTATTACAATCTACTAAGCCATGGGCATTCAGAAGGATGAACTTCCCGCGGGCTGGGAGTTCCTTGAAATTGTACGCAAATATTTATATGCACGAATCCACAGAAGCCTTTTCTTCCTCACCTTTTGCTGTTCATGAAAGCATACATGCAATAATTCTCACTGCAAAGTGTTCGAACATTGCTGATGGCAAGAGCTAATACGCATCAAAAGCTTCCTGCAGGCCAGACACTCCTCTGAGTGCTTTACATGCATGCCTTGTCCAGCATCACGGGGAGCCACGAGGAAGGTTCTCCTAGCAGCATTCCTGTTTTATGGATGAGGAAACCGGCTCACAGAAAGATGAAGTTGCCAAGGGCTCACAGCCAGTGAGTGGTTGAGTGGGTCAAGTCAAACCCAGGCCATCTGACCCCACAAATCCACTTGTGTCACAGGTGCTCAGACCAGCGGCGGCCTCACCTGGGAACTTGCTAGACACGTACCTTCTTGGGTCTCGCCCCAGACCTACAAGATCGGAGCTCCGTTTTGTGATGAGCCCTCTAGTGATTCTGATACACTCAGAGCTTGAGAGCCCTGCATTCTGCATTGTGTCACTTCTTCGCCCCATCAGTTAGCTCCCCTGGCACTTAGTGTAGGCCTGTGGCTAACTCAGCGGGCAAGGTAGTGGCTGTCATCTACTCATAACCCTGGTTCAAAGCCCTTGCATCTGATGTCAGAGCGTCAGAAGAAAAAGGCCCACTCAGGGTGCTTTGGTAAGTGCCCTCCTTTGTCCTGTGGGGGTCTCCTACACTCCCAGCTCTACTCAAAGTAGACAACTTGTCATCTGGTCTGATCACTGGTCGAAACCAAGTCAAAGCCCCACGCTCCCTGTGGGCCAAGGAGAAAGGCAGATAGGGGCTGGCTTACCCTAGTGATGCTATTTTGTTCCTTGCCAAAATCCAAGCACCTCAAACTTGTGCGCAGCAAACAGATGGCAGCCTGGGACTCTCTCGGCCCTCTGCTGCAGCTGTTTCTGCCTTGACACCCAGCCCTTCTCTGTGATCTCGCTGATATCCAGATGGCAGCAGGCACTTCAGGCAAGGCAGCTCCAGGCACTCAGCTCCCATGCTAGCTGTGTATTCTATTAACAGGAACGCCAAGCAGACACAGCTTGTCAGGAGGGTTCACAAAGGCAGTGGGCAGGCGGCCACCAAACACCAGTCTGTTTTATGCCCAGCCTAGCGGAGGGAATTTTTCAAGTTGATTCCGATGTTTATTAAATGATACCATTATGACAACCGCTAAGACTGAGTGCTTATTGTGGGTCAGGTGTCCTGCATTACAACAACCCTTTGGTGGAGGTATTGTTATTATTGTTTCTGATTTACACATAAGGAAACTGAGGCTTATGGTGGCAAAATAACTTATCCAAGGTCTGAGCTGGTAAGTAGTGAAGACAGGACACAGACGGGTCTGTTGGACTGACCATGCACTCCACAGTGCAAATCACTAGGGAGCACTTGAACTTAGCCTGAGCGGGCCAACTGGGGCTCTGCATGCAGCTGTAACCCACCTTCCCAGCTCTTGGGAAGCATCTCACAAAGGCGCTCATTCTCTTCTTTTTTCTTTAAAGCAGAATTTATTGTGAGGACAGAAAAGCTCCCACAGTGGGAGGGGACCTGAGGGTTGCCCAGGCTGCTCATTTTCACAACCATTTATTGCGCAGATTGTCTTTCTTTAGAATTTGATATTTTGTTGATCGTAAATGCTTTTGGCATTCATTCTGATTTTTAAAAATATTATACTACACTACTACTTGTGCTGGCTACTGAGCTTTCTGGCACGCCCTTACATTTTGTGCCAAAGCAAGTGTCTCACTCGCCTTATCCTAGTCCCAGCCCTGTTCAGCCCTATGGGTAGGAACTGATACAGCTGAATAAACCCTTGTGCATTTACAGATGGAGACACTGAGGCTTGAGGGGCAGGGGTGGTGGGTAATTTACCCAAGATCTCGCTGCAGGTGGCTTGAGCTGAACTCAAGTTCAGGCTTGTCTGGCCCCCCGGCCTCTGTTCTTTCCAATGTGCAGCCGACCCAGGGCTTTTCCTCCGAGCCCCTCAGGTGCAATGGGGCCTATGCTTCAGGTGGGACGGCTTTGTTGTGGAGCTGCCCTCCTGAGGTGGCAGGAAACACACTAGGGACGCCCCTATTCCACACCAGGGCAATGCAATGGTGGGCAAACTCCTTGGCCTGCAGCAGAGAATTAAAGATAGGGACGGTCCTCAGACCAGAAGGGCCCTGGGGCTCGGGGGCGGGGGGGGGGGGGGGTGGCGGCACTCTGCCCTCCTGGGGCTGGGCCTGGGCTGCAATGAAGGTGCTGAGTCATCTCCCAACCCACCCCCATCACCCACCCCCCAGCAGCAGAAGATAAGGGCATGGGAGAATGAGGTCATCAGGCTGTCTCTTTTGTGTTTGGTCTCCCAGCTACCCTCTGAGGAGCAACATAATCTGCTGGATGGTGGAGGCACTCTTTCAGCGGAGATGCTTTGTTTTTCTTCTGGTTTAGCCCTTGGGTGTTTAACGTTCCCAAGGAGACGCCTGGCCTGTGGAGGAAGGGGAAGAGGCTTTGCCTCTGCCCCACCCCTTGGTGGGCAATTCTGTTTCTTGGCTCTGGCTTGGCGTGAGAGGGGGTCTGGAGTCATGACTCCCGGGCTTTCTGGACAAGGACCACTGGAGCAAGGTTAGGAGCCTGGGGATGCAACAGAAAGACTTCAGAAAGGGCAGATGGGGGCTTTTAGCCCACAGCCAGCTCTGGTTTGCTTCAAAGGAAGCTCAGAGCAGAAGGTAGGGTCCCAGTAGCCATCTTAGTCCAAGATAGGAGTGAAGGAGGATAATTCAGCTCCAGCACAAGCCATCTTATCCCTGTCATTGGCATCTGCTGGTCCCAGGCCACTTTTCAAAAGGTTGGTCACCCGCTCCCTGGGCAACAAAGCCTCAGGTCCCAGTACTGGTGCCACAGATTTGGGGAGCTGTTGTTCCCTCCTTGGATACAGGCCCGAGGCCAGGGATTTGGTGAGTTGTTGTTCCCTCCTTGGATACAGGCCCGAGCACAAAGGTCATCTGCAGCCATCAATTTAGGCCTCCCGCTGCCTCTGGCCCTTGGGCCACAGCAGTGTTCTAAAGTAAAGCAGGCTCTGTCACCCCAAGTTCCAGCCCAGGAGAACTTCCCTGAATGTTTAAAGGAGCAGTACTTTTTTGAAATAATGGTAGGAATGATACTGGGATGAGATAACGCCTGGCTTGTGTATGCTTACCTGTTGTTGCATAACAATTTATCGCCAGACTTAGTGGCTGAAACCAACAACATTTAGTGTCTCATAGTTAGTGTAAATCAGGAATCCAGGCACAGCTTAGCTGAGTTCTCTGCCTTGGGGCTTCTCAGATCACAAGCTGAAATTAAGGTTTTGGCTGAGGTTGCAGTCTCATCTGAAGGCTTTTTTGGGAAGGGCACACTTCCCAGCTCACGTGACTGTTGGTGAGATTCAGTTTCCATCTGTTGACTGAAGGTCCCTTGCAGGTCTTTGCCAGATGGCCCTCTCATCGGGGCAAACATGTAAGAACCAGAGGAGCAACATCAGCAAGACAGAAGTCACAGTCTTTTCTAACCTAATCATAGACGTGACATCCCATCACTTTTGCCACATTCTACTGGTTAGAAGTAAGTCACTAGGTCTAGCACATACTCAGGGGAAGATCACACAAGGGCAGGAACACCAGGACTAGAGGTCATTAGAGGCAATGTCAGCCTCTGCTTCCCATAGCTTATTTGGGCCAGACAAGCTGTCTTGCAAGTTATACCTTCATCTTTCTGAAAGCCTTCAGAGAGTTCATTATACATGGGGACTGTAATAACACTGGCAATGATGGACTGGACTAGAATGAGATGCCTGACCACAGACAGACCTACTAAGGACTCAACCCTGTCAGATCCCATTTCTTGGCAAGTTTAAATGGACTATGCAGAGAAAGACAGCGACCATTCACTTATTCAAAAATATTCTAGGCACTTGAAATACAATAGTACACAACACAGGCAAGGTCCCTGTCTTCAGGGGTAGATGGGTAGAAGTATAGAGAAGCACAGAGCAAAAACAATAGGCAAGAACTAGGAAGACCAGGAAGGTCATGGGAGGCCATGAGAAAGCATCTCTGAGATGGTGAGAAGAGAGTGAAGGAGCGTCAGCAGTGCAGGAAGAATAGAAGCAGAGGCAAAGCATGACTGAGCCACCCAGTGGCGAGTCCAGGACAAAGGAGAATAGACACCTGCTCTCTAGTTTAGCAACTTGACCTGTATCCTTGTTTCTTGCAAGGCTTGCAGATCAAGGAGGACTCTGATTGGCCCAGTGTGGGTCACTTGCCCAGCACTGAATCAAGGGTTAATAGTTCCTGACCTGTCACCTCTGGCTCACCTACTAGGCTAGGGGAGGGTAAAGGAAGTGAGGCCAGCTTCACGTAAACTACATGAAAATTGGGTTCTGACTCCACAGGTGGGGATCCCTGGGCAGGTAAAACAGCAGACATCCACTCCGCATGCAGTTTAGAGGAGGAAGTACAAGTATTGTTGGGTGCTGACGTCTCTCTGAGAGGCATCACTGGGCAGATTTTGGACAGTTGTTTTCCAGTTTCCACCAACTTTGGGACACGAGTGCTTCCAGTGGTCCTGCTCTCGGCAAACTCTGCAGGTGAAACTCCTAACAATTTCTGAATTCTGAGCAAATGGAGCATCTTTTAGTCCCTGGGCCAGCTGTTTAACTCAGAAACTCAGATGTTTACTTCAATTTCTAGCTTATTTATTTCTAAAAGGTTGCAGCCTGGAAATTTTCTGAATTGGCAACTTTCCATTCAAAATTATTTTTCCAGTTCTTCTAGAAAAAGAGGACACTGAAAAAGAGAAAGCATGGGTGTCCCTGGACCTCAACTTGGTTCACTTTTAAATAAAACTTTGAAAGGTTCCTGGAGTCCCTGTTTATTTATCCTTGTTTCTTTGCAAATCTGAATCTTTGTCCAAGCTACCTTAAAATGGTGGTGTGCTGGAATCAGCCTGCACCAGGTCTTGAGAGCTTCTTCACTCAACATTGCACTCAGCAATATCTTATTAGCTTGAAATTGGCCATGGTTAGGATATTCACACCAGAGAAATCTGCAAATGCTACTACAGTTCATGGCTTTCCCTATTCTCTCACCCTCCAGAGAGCTGGTAAATATTTACTTACTGCCTTTAATAAAAAGCCTTCTGAAATGGACTTATTTTTCCTTTAACTTGCCTTTTTTTTGTCCTTTCAGGGCCATTTAAAAAATTGTGGTGTAGCTGGGCTATTTAGTTTCTTTCCTTATCTCTCCTACACTGCTAATTTTAACATTTTCCCTCATCAGAGGGATTAACAATGCAATGAACTAGTTGGTATAGCTCAGGACAATTAGTGTAACAAAATCCTGAATTCTACAGCAAATTTCCAATTTCCTTCCTGAGGTCTACAAAAATACTTTAATTATACCCCTCAGTTTAGCTGTGGGCCCGGGTTAAAATTCAACTTCTATAGATAGGTCTTCTGATCTAGTCATTTTTAGGGGCTATTTTGCACTGTGATTGTTCTTTTCCTGAGCCAGACCTACTGAGAAGGCCAGGAGAAGGAGAAGAGGGAACAGGGGGCATAAGTAGTAGTGATGAAGGGAAGACAGCAGCACACCCGTGGGAGAACCTGAAAGTCTGAGACAGTCTCTTGGAGTCAGTGCTTTGTTTTAAGTCCTTGGCACCTCAATCAAAGGGGCTGACTATTGAACTTTGAATATTTCACTCTCATAATTTTCTAAGTGTATTATTTCTTAGCTTTGACATGTTCAAATTTCCCTAGAATGATTGGTTATTTTGAGGGTTATGGGCTAAATTATGTCCTTCTAAAATTCATATGTTGAAGTCCTAATCCCCAGTACCTTCAAATGTGACTGTAATTGGGGATAAGGTCCTTAGTAGGTAATTACATTAAAATAAGGTAATTAGGGTGAGCCCTAATCCAATATGACGGTGTCCTTTTAAAAGAGGAGATTAAGACACAGACACAAAGGGATCTTTGGCTTGACCTTGGACTTTCAGCCTCCAGAACTGTAAGAAAATACATTTTGTTTTTTGAAACCACTGGGTGTGTGGTACTTTGGCATGGCACCCTCAGCAAACTAATATACCAAGTAAAACAATTTTGTTTTTGCCACTTACCAAGTTGAATACAAATTCATATAAAAGTCAGGAGTTCTGTCATGAAAAGGCTGAAGCACTGACATAGCCAATCCCATGACAGAGAGACACTACAGTCAGTCAAAAGTGAGTGTGCTCACAGGCAGTGTGTCAGCCCCCCAAACAGAGGCTAGGAAAAGGCATGCAGTCAACAACCCCACAATTGTTGGCTTTTGGACAGACCGACTAACGTGAATTTTTTTTTACAAATGGATAAGATAGGGAGGGTCCTCATAAAACTTCGAATGGGCCTGAGCAAGATTTGATTTGTGACTTTTGCACGAATTGTTTGCTTGTCTCCTGAGCCACCGGCTTGCAGTCCTCGGGTCTGGCCTGGGTTGGGCTGGAGTCTGTGGCACCAACTCTCCCTGTGGAGCACTCTCTTATGCATTTAACAGACGCGATCAATCCAGGTCAAAACAAAAATGCACAAGATGAGACTTGTACAGGCAGAAGAAAACAAAAATGAAGCAAGCAGAAAAAGAAAAACCAGGTTAATGGCAAAAGTATTCACCAAGTGCTATATTTCCAATAAAAAGTTCTAATTATGCAAAAGGCAGAAGTTTAATTTTCTTGTGCGAATATTTGGTTATGAATCCTAGGATAACATAAATTAAGCAAAGACATTTTAATGAAACATGTCAGGGAAACCCACAGAGTAAGCAGAATTTGGGCACAGAAGACCTGGGCACACAGTCTCTGTTGTCAAGAGTCCCACGGAATGCTGTCAACTGAAGGTTTTCAAAACAAACTGATTGGGACTGCCAGTTTATCAAAGGAGAGGACCACCACTCAAAATCTGATGATCTTTCTTGAGTTTACTTAAATAAGGAGGACCCATGCTGGGCAGGTCAATTTTTCTGAGCAAAGCAAATGTCAGTCTTTTACGGAGTTGTTGGGAAGAGTGTTTTGGGCTGCGTTGCTTTTAGAGGCAGGGTAGGTTAATGTCAGCCTTAAAAATATGTTCACAGAAGCAAGTCCGCCAGGGATTGGCTTACTTCCACACCATGAGGCTGTTGTTGATTGGCTAGCTATCTAAGTTTTGTTCATTGAAGTGAGTTACCACTCATCAACTTGTCCAAGTTTGAAATTAGCTTTTGGTTTATTTGACACCAAGATTATAAAACTGTCATTGATGGATTAGATAGGCGTAAAACACGTTCTGGTGGAAACTTGTCATCAGAACAATCAATTCTATCCTAGGAATGTAAGAATACCATTTATATGTTTTACCTGTTTGCCTGTTGCCTGTCTCTCCACTGGAGAAGAGAGACATGTATGCTCCGCATGGGCAGGGATTTTCATTTATTTGGTCACTGCTGGATTTCTAGTATCTAGAACAGTGTCTAGCACACAGTAGGTGCTCAGTACATATTAGTTGAATGAGTGAATGAGCTTGGCCTCCAGACCTTAACCTGTAGAAACCACAGAGAAGATGTGGCTTTCTATTTGCATCATTAAAAAAATAATCCCTTACCACGGGAACTCGGCTGGATCTAATCATGATAAATGCCTTTGAACTGAGAATGAGCAATGAACTGTGGGACAAGGCTAAGTGTGTGGTGCTTGTTGCCTCTCCTGGTCACATTCCAACTCTACTAATGCTGCCCACGCAACAAATCTTGGACAATGGAGGCATCATTTGGGTCATTAATCTTGCAACAGTCCTCCCTTGGCTCTTGTAGTAAAGGAGACTTCTGACTTCTGGTCTTCCCTTCCTGGAAGGCAAATTCCAGAAGGTGGTATAGCACAGTGACCAGCAACCCAGGCTCTTAGCAGTGGTGTCACACTGGGAATGGTCAGTCAACTTTCCCGAGCCTCAGTCTCCTCCTCTGTAAAATGAGAATAGTGGTAGTACTACATTCATGTCATTATTTTTATCACTGTCACCACTGCCAGTAAACATCATCACCCTTTCTATGAGTCTCTAGTAGACTCCCCAAGCTCTAGCACTAGCTTGCCAGGCTCCTGGTTTCAGCAAGGAGGGACAGAGAGGGCCTGAGCTTTTCCAAAGTCTGACTTTATCACAAGAGCGAGACAAGGAAAGGTGAGATAAAAGTTGCCACTAGGCATGATCAACCCAAATTAACTCTATTTCACCTGCACATCCAATGGGAGAAACCAAGTAAACACAATAAAGCTAGTGGTGACAGAGTCTTTTGTTTGGTTAATTAGAAACTTAGCCTTCTTCTCCCTCACCCAACTTTGCTACAGTGACTGGAAGTGTCAACTACTTGCTCTTCCAGCGTGCCTTGCTGGAAGGATAGTGACATGACTGTTTCAGGTCAATGAAACATAAGTGGAAGCCAGCTGAGGGTCTGGAAAGACTTGCTTTCCTGATGACAAGGAAAGGCTTTTACTGTCATCTCTTCCATCTTCCTGGTCTTGACTTTGGACATGACTCCTGGAGCTGGGCAGACGTCCAGTAATTGTGGGGCAAGAGCATTAAGGAACTGTCAAGAGACTCACAGTGATGCCAACCCTGACATCACTGACCCCCCAAACCAAGGCCAGCAGTCACCTACAGACTTTTGCTTCTAAGAAAATCAAAGTGACCAACCCTTATTTAAGTCAGATTTTCAGTAGCTTTCAGCCAAAAGTATTCCTAACTGACCCAATGCCACTCTACCCAGGAATGAAGCCAGTATGGAAGGAGCTTCCTCTGCATGTCCTCCAAAGACGCACTGCGTGTCGGTCTTCAGAGGCAGCCACGGTCCACAGAGTACCTACTGGAGACCTGGAAAGGGGCTGAAGAAGTTGGTCTGAAATCACTTCTGCATGCTGATAATCTCTGGGGGCTTCAATTCAGATCCAGGAGGAAAATGAAATGAGGTTTACAGTAGGCAGAGTAATGGCCTCCCCAAAGATGTCCACATCTTAATCTCTGTCTTAAGGTAATAGGTTTCCATACATGGTAAAAAAAAAAAAAGGACTTTGCCATGGTGACTAAGTAAAGAATACTGAGATGGAGAGATTATCCTGGGTTATCTGGGAAAATCCAGCGTAATCACTAATACAAGGGCCTGATGCTTCCTGTTGCTGTGGTAACAGAGCATCATCTGCGCAGTGGCTTGAAACAAGGAAAACTTTTCTTACGCTGCTGGAGGTCAGAAGCACAAAACAAGTCTTACCGGGATAAAACCAAGGTGTTGGCAAAGAAGTATTCCTTCTGGAGGCCAGGGAGAGTCTACTCCTTGCCTTTTGCAGTTTTGGTAGGCCGCCACATTCCTATCTCATGGCCGCACCAGTCTGACCTTTGGTGTTGTGATCACAGCTCCTTCTCTCGCTCTCCTGCCTCTCTTACGGGGACTCTTGCTGTGGCACCAGGCTTTCCCAGATAACCCAGGAATATTGGTCTCTTTCCCAGATAGCCAGGATAGCTCAGCTTTTATCCTATTATCAAAATGAAAGCCCACTCTGTTATATTAATTAGTTCTTGCCTGGAGAAGATACGATTTTCCTATAATATAAGGCCTGTCCCTTGGGTGCTTCTGGCCCTGTGCTGGTCTGTGCTAGCCTGCGTGTGCCCAGACTCATCTGCCATCCTTGACCTGCTCTGCTCCACACCATAGAGAACTACACTCCCAAGGCTCTCTCTCCAGCTGACATCCAGCTGGTTTTACCCACGGCAGCACTGGCAGAAGGTGGGGAGAGGAAGAAGTCCGACTGTTTCTTCATCTTTCAGTGTGCCACGGGGGCAGCTCCAGCCTTGGCTCTGTGTCTCTCTGGCTCCAGGTCTTGCGGGACAGCTCTTCCTCAGGTGGTCCTAGGTCCCACTGGGCATCAGTCACTAGGGTTTTGACTCTTGCCTTGGTCCCTCTAGCCTGGGAGTGAAACGACTTCCGGCAGTTGCTAGTCTCTGGGTTGTCTGGCTTCTCAGCGCTCCCATCACCTGTGTACCCAGCTCCCTGTACGAATTGTCTTTTGTCTAAATACCTGGAGTGACTGCTGTCCTGCCTTGTTTCTTCCTTCAAATGCCCTGCCGACAGCCCTGCAGGCCTACATTCTCTGGTCTTTTGCCAGCCTACAACACTCTGAGGGAGTGGGCTGTCTTCTGGGACTAGGACAGCACTTGACCCCATGCTGAGCTAAGTCTGCTGCATTTGTTTTTAGTCCTGGTTTAAAAGAGGAAACCAAGTGTGGCGGTGATGTTTGCTGTTCCCCCTTCTTCACTTTCCCCTGTGCAGTCATAGAATCTCCAGCCTTTAGCTGGGCACAGCACATGCCGCCCAGAAAAAGCCTACCCTTCCCAACGTCCTCACCAGCTAAGTGTGGCCATTGGGCTAAGCTCTGGCTGACATAACATGGGCAGAAGTGAGGTGTGTAGCCTCTGGATTCTGCCATCCTTTCCTCCTTCCTTTCTTGCTGGCTGGAAATTGGATATGGTGAGGGACTGTCTTCGGCCAAGTGGATCAGGCAACAGTCAAGGACGGCAGAGACACAGGATGGAAGGAATCCAGTCCCTGATATCCTGTGCCTGTAAGAACAGCCCTGGATGCCTTTTATTTGAACTGTTGTGTGGGAGAGAAATAGACATCTGTCTTGTCTGAGCAAGCATTATTTTGGTCTCAGTCAAGCAGCCAAGCCGGTGTCCTATCACCACGGCAACATCGAGAGATGCTGAGATTGGTTTGTAGTCAGCCATCTGTGCCCATGCTCTCATGGGTCTTTCCTCCCCCTCCCTTCATGGTGATCTAGGAGACCAGGAACTTTCTTCTTCCATAATGAATTAATGGCACAGCCTGCATGTTGCAGGCCTCTACCATGTGTTTGCAGAATGAATGACTGACTCTGAGACCCGAGATATATTTGCCATTTGTCTCCAGCAGGGCATCACCACAAGGACTTAGGACCTCTTGACCTGTTGCTTTGGGCTTTTGTATATCCATTAATCTCATTAGAACCTCAGAATTCTAATGCTTTAAAAGTTACTTATTTAATGGTCTTAATTCACCCATGTGGAAACTAATCCCAGAAAGAGCACACAGAAAGCTAGGGGTAGAGCCAAGATTTAAATTCAGGCTCACTGACTGGGCAATCCATGTTCGTCCACTGCTCTGGGGCCCACTGCCTGCACACGAACTTTCCAGTGGAAATGCTTCTGTTCTTCCCCGGCCTCTGGCTCTGGAGCTCCCTGTGCTTTCCTGTGCCTCCTCTCTGATGGCTGCGTGTGGAGCATCAGGGAGCAGAGTGTGTTGGGAACTCAGTAGTAAGTATCCTTAACCTGGGTGCCATTGGGCAGTTTCTGGAATAGTCTTCTCAGCTGTAGCACCCCTGCCTAGGGGCAGGGATATCCAACTCCCTTGACTATAAGTTGGGGATAAAGTTTGAAGTGACAGTTCCTGTCTTCCTTTCCTGAATTCTGGTCTATAATGTATCAGTGCAAGGAACTGAAAAAACGAGGCTCAAAAATCATCTTTGAAAGGATGCAACTCAGACTGAGGCCATGATAAGACCTTTTTTCTACCTCTGCCCACTTTCCCTTTGCAAAACAGTGGCCTCAATGACCATTCCCTCAAGTCCCAGGGAGAGGGGCTGGCACCAAAAAGCAAACACTTGAATTAGGCTTTCCAGTAGTGCCCTCTGCAAAGACTCCTTTCCCTGGAGATGGGGAAAGGGCAGGCACGTTCCCTGTGCCTGATGCACACGGCTCCATGGATGGCCAATGCTCCCAAAGGCATCATTAGACAAGGCAGCTCTCCTCCCGCCAGGAGGAACCAGTGAAGAGGGTGGGCATGAGACAGATAGGCATGTGGGGAGAGGAGAAGTTGGGATCCTGTGGGGGAGGCAGCGAATGATCAGAGAGATAGCTCAGCCCCTGGAAGGCAGGGACCTTGGGGAATGCACGCGTAAGGCAGACCCAGCCCTTTGGGTTGAGATGCTAGCTTCCGCCATCCCTTATGAGCTGTGTGGCCTTGTGTTCAAGTTATTTAATCTTTCTGGGCCTCAGGTTTCTCACCTGTGACATGGAGCTAACGAGAGTGCCTATCGCATGAGGTTGCTGAGTGGAATAAATGAGACAATGCCTCTAGAACACCCAGCTCAGGGCCTGGCATTACAGTAAGTGCTCAACAAAGGATTATTTCCTTCTACAGTGGGATGGTGGAGAGAGTGAGATTTCTGAGACCCATGTCATGTGCTAAATTAGCTGTGCCAGTGTTGGCTGGACCCAGGAAACTGCAGTGGGCAGTGAGCTAATCCGAGAGAGTCCCTTAGTCCCCTGGAACTCTCCCCTTGCCCCTACCCCCGAGCTGTTAGAGCATACAGTCTCTGTCCCGAGGACCCTCCTCTCCCCATCAGGAGAAATGCTGAGACAGGCTCAGTTCACCAGCCACCTGCCAAATGCCCGTCCCACCCTGCTCTGACAGATACTCTCGTCAGGAGCAGCAGCCGCCCTCTTCATCACCCTAATTGCAGTGCGGTTTGTTCCTCAAGGAAACAGCAGGGATTCCAAATTAAATTCCAGCATGCAACTTAGCCAAGCTATAGGGTTTGTTGAGAGACTACCTGCAGAGTGCCTCACCCTCCCGTTTGGAGGCAGACATTTTCCTGCCAGGCCCCATGCATGTCTCCTGGGACTGAGACACTCTGGAGTGGGGATTCTCCGTGGGCTGCCAGCCAGCTGCTCTTCCATTTTACAGACAGGGGTGCTGAGGCATAGAGAAGGGTCTCAGACATGGAACAGGCCTGGGCTTGCCTGTCTTTGGTGATTATGCATAACAGAGCATCTTTCTGGCACACCCTGTGATGGCAAATAGGCCCAATCGGAGTGGTAGGAAAGGCCATGGGAAATCTCACTTGAAAAGCAGAATCATTCTATCAGTGTTCATGTGCTTGGAAGAGGCTTCTGAGCAGGGTCCAGGTATTAGCCCACTCTCAGCCTGCACACACCAGTGGGCCAACCCCTTCCTGGCAGACCCATCTACCAGGGGCTTCTGACTGCCTCCCGCCACCTGTTTCCCCCACCCCTGAAATGTTTCATGATGCCAGCATTAAGATGACAAAGTCAATCGAAAATCTCAGATGTGAAGCACCTGAACTGGGAAGACAGCAGAGCAGAGACTGTCCCTCTGGTTCTTTCAGTATTGAGTTCTGCCATGACAGGCAGTGAGTGGGTGCCCGGCCCCGAGAGCCCCTCTCCAGAGGCACATGAGCTGTGGTACCACCAACAGTCTGTGGTTGCTTACTGTCAGAGACAAAGCCATCCCCAGCAAGCTTTGGACTCAAATGAGAAGTACGGCAAAGTGCCAAAACATCTTCTGGGGCCCAGGCTTCCCAAAAGTGGGGGTGTGTTGCAGGGACACCCAAGTGACAAAAGCTAAAATCTTGGGAACGCATGCCCCAGAAGGAAGCAGTCCACAAAGCCAGTCCTCCTGGCAAAGCTGCATTTCTCCTAGGCCCTGGGTTCAGGCCCCAAAGCTGCAACAGATATCCTAGTGTTTAGTAGAAGGAGAATATTGTGGCTTTGGGGAAAGGATTGATTTCGAAGGCAGCGAGGTGGCAAATAGCCCCTAGGGAGGACACCTCTGGTTCTGATCGGGAGCCTGAAGGCAACAAAAGGACATTTCAATCCAGGCCTGATGTCATCACTTGAAGGTGGAGGTCGGTCCTGTGCCAGTTTTCCCAAGGTAACAGCAAACAGAAAGAAAAAGATGACTTTCCTCACCTACAAGGATGGAGAGTGTGAAACTCAGTGATTGGAGCCTGCCCTTTGAGCTCAAATCTGAGAATGAGGAGTGACTTAGCTTTGGGGTAGTTTTAGGGTAAATAATGCCTTACATCTCTGGCCCTTTTCCATTCTGAAAAAGGAGGGGAATAGTAATATCCATCTCTCAGGGTACATTCAGAGCAGGGGTCAGCAGCTTTTTCTTTATAGAGCCACATTGCAAATATTTTGAGCTTTGGGGCCATATGGTCTCTGTTTCATGCTACAACTCAGCACAAAAGCAGTCATGGAAACAGTACATGAATGGGCATGGCTGCGTCCCAATAAACCTTTATTTATAAAACAGGTGGTGGGCCAGATTTAGCCTGTAGGTTGCAGTTTGCCAGGTCCTTGATTAAGAGTATTATATGGTGGGAAAGTGCCTGGCACAAAATAATGGGCCAATAAATGCATTGCTATTTCTATTACATTACGGTTCTCTATCAGCATTGCTGCTCTGCTTTTGGCCACTAACCCTTCTCCCTCCCTTCTGCTACTCGTTAGACAATTTCCAAAAAGGACACAGGAACAGACCCACTCAGCTTCTGGGTGCAAGTGCATTCGAGATTTTGCCCTGAAATGATCTGCTTAACAGCTTGGATTCCTACTGAAGGAACCATATGACTCCCCATTAAAGATTTTTATTGCCAGTCGCAGGGAGCTTTCCTTTGCAACACTGTGGATTTCCCACTGCTGCTTGAAGAAATAAAGACTATTACAACCATTTGTAGACATGACACTGAGCTTTGTTTAGAGAGACTGATGTGAAATCACACCGAGATCGGGCACTGATCTCAGTGCTGAATACTGGATTAGTCAAGACCTTCGCTGCAAATGATTAAATCCATTTTGCTGGTTTAAACAGAGAAGAAACTCATTAAGTATGTGACTTGGAGAATTTCTGAGAGGGTCAGTGAATCAGGCTCAATACTCTGCTGCCTTGCAGACGCTCCCCCACCTCCACCTGACATAGGAACCTGCTGCTGGCACCAGCGCTGGGCACCTGTAAGATGCCTGTCCCTGCTGTGAAACTTGACATTACTTGGACGCCCTCAGAACCACGTCTGTGTGGTGCCTCCTTCACACACTCTCTTCCAAACATAAGTGTTCAAGGGTAGGTCCTATTCACTGAGCCTAAGTCATGTATTTGACCGAGCAACTAGTTCCCAAGGAGTCTGGGAGAGAGTTATTGCCTTCTCCTTTGGGGCAGGGTGAGGAGGCAAGCCTCTTAAGAACAGAATTCTCAAAGCTAGGTAGGGTGTCCAAAAGATGAGGGGCCAACTTCACTTCTGGGTATATAGCCAAAAGAAATACAAGCAGTAACTTGGACAGACATTTGTGTTCTTTGTTTACAGCAGCACAATAGCTAAGAGTTGGAAACAACCCACACGTCCATTGATAGGTGAACAGAGAGGCACAACGTGGTATACCTATACAATGGAACAGGACTCAGCCTCAAAAAATAACGAAGTTTGGAGATATGCCACAACATGGCCGAACCCCGGGGACATTATGCTAATTGAATAAGCCCGTCACAAAGGGACAGGTATCGTATGACTTCACTTATGTGAGGAATCCAGAGCAGAGATGGTAGAACAGCGGCTACCAGGGTGGAGGGGAGGAGGTCATGAGAGGGTGCTCTTTAACGGGTATAGAGTTTCAGTTTGGGAAGACGAAAAAGTTCTCTGGTGGTGACAGTCGCACAGCGTTGTGAATGTACTTAATGCCACTGGACCGTATACCTAAAAGTGGTTAAAAGGTAAGTTCTATGCTAACTGTATTTCACCACAATAAGATAAAGGCGCTGGGCATGACAAACGTCTGCTATAACAACTTGGGCTTTCATTTTAGAGAAGGGGAAATGGAAGCCCAGAAAGCGATAGGACAAACTGGTGGCAACGGTGGCAACTGTCTTAATCTCCAGGGGTTGCCCTTTCCAGCAAGTGGTTGTGGGTGACTGTTAGAGATTTAGATGCCCGTCCTTCAGTCTTGCTCCCTTAGGGCTTACAGGAGCCAAGCAAGGAACTAAATGAGATGAAGTGGGTTGAATGTGAGGCAATAAGGGGTCTGTGAAGAACCGAAGAACAAATGTTCCGCTTGACCAGGTCAGCTGCTGCTCAGCCCAGGTACTTGTGGCATATGGGGAAGGACCCATGTTGCAGGGTCTTCTGGTTTCTTAAAAGAAGCTGGAAATGCAGATATTTATGTGAACTCCCCTGCACTTTAAGTGTTGGCAACTGATTAAAAAGAAAAAAGAATAGTCTGCAAGTTGATTCAAGGAGATCTGTGGGTTGAATGCCACCTCTAGGCTGTTCGTTCAAACTGTATTGAGTAGAGAGGCAAGGGCCAGGGATAAACCCAGATACACATTTTAATAGATATTAAGCGTCCGGTAACTTTCAAAGTATAGCTCTTCCCAGTAAAGGCTGATTAGGAAAACATGGCTCTTAATTAAAACCAAAATGAGGGTCTATTATATTCTACTTCCCAAGAATAAACCTCTAGATTTTCCAATAGGAGAATTGAACACTGAGGACACTGGCCACGCTGCTCGCTCCCAGGAGCACAAAAAGTTCTGTCCTTAAAACTCATGGGTCAAGGAGCAGAGAATGGGGGATGCGACAGGAGGAGACAGAGGAGGGGAGATTGCTAAAAACATCTTTACCAGATTTTAACTGCATAAGAACAATTTGAGCATTCGCCCCCCACTCCGGCCCCCATTCAGACCAACTCCAATGCTGCTGCGAGGTCGGAGCAGATTTTAGGGACAGAAAACGGAAAGTGACATACAGAAAACGAAGTGAGAAACAGCTGGGTTGGTTGCAACTTGGTGTTTGCCTCATGTGAACAAGGTTTAAACAGTTGGCTCCATTCAACTGGCACAAGAGTAGGTGATAGCTTGTGTATAACCTAACTGTAACCTCAGTTCACTCAGTGCGAGAAACCTTTGGGTTGAACCTGAAATATGTAAGGAGGCAGCTTTAGGCTAAGGTTGATTTAACACGAGGATGGGAGGGAGGAAGTGGGGAAGGGAGGGAGTGGATCTGCATCGAGGTTGCTGCTGCTTCTCTTGGGAATTCAGAAATTCTGGCCCCAGCTTGAGCAATGTGTTCTCTGGGTGACATGGCCCACTTGCCTTGATCGACTCTTACCTGGTTCGCTCCCATGAGACGGTGTTAGTGAGCAGAAAAGCGACATCATGGGCAGAGGGGGAGCAGCCTTGTACCGCCCAACATTTTTCCTCTTCTAGCTCATCTGACGTGACAGGTAGACCTCTGCCCACCTAAATGGCCATTTCTCGCTGGGGAAGGAGGCAGCCACATCCCCCCATCCTCACAAAGTGCTCACTCGACCTTACTCGACTGCCTGGTGACGGGTCTCCCTGGGACTCACGCTGGGCAGCGGGAGGTTCTGTTCGGGCTCAGAACTGATCATGAATAAAAGTACTTCCAAAGCCATGGCTCTCTCATTCTCAAACATGATATAGTGGCGTCTTCCCAGCTTTGAAAACTATGAAAATTCTAATGACTCGATAGGCCTAGAAAAATTAAAGGTCAAACGTGAAATTCCTTTTCTCATTAAATGCAAAGAAACTAAAGTCCAACAGCCCCAGTCTCCAATTCGGTACCAAAAATCCCTTCGCCTGGAGGGTGGAGTGTCTGTTCTGGAAACCACTGCTTGGCCCGAGGTCACAGTCCCCCGGTGGCTGTGGTGACTGCTGTTTCCACTGCTGGGCCACATTTCCTGCCACCCCCTTCTTTGGATGGTGCCAGGGGTGAATGTTTCAATGAGAGGGAGCCATGCAAGGTTTGAAAGGGCGAAGTGCTGCAGAAGACATTATTCTCAAGGTACTGAGGTGATCAGACACACAGCTTCAGTCCTCTCCACGGGTTCACAAGTTGCAGTCCACTTTGGGGACAATGTAGCGGCTCCCTGGTCTCCCTGCCAGCTCCTGTTTCTCCATCTGCTCCAGGCTGCAGGCCAGTGTCCTTGGAGAGCACGTCTGGAATCCTCGAGTTGTAGCTCCTCAAACCTCATTCCAATAGCTCTTTCCACATCAGGGTAAGCCCTAATCTCCATATTAAATCCTTTATTCCTGTAATACTTGTCGTGACTCTGACTGATCCCTGCTGACACACCAGGCAAGCACAAACATCATTTCATGAAAGAGCCACTTACTAGATCCAAGCAAAGCCAGCAAGTGGGGTCAAGACATCCGCATTCAGTCATTTCCTGGCAACCGAGGGCTGAGTTATTGAAGCAGTTTATTTTTCACTTATAAGGAAGCCCTGTCTTCTCTTTCTATCATCTCTGTAACTCTCTTCCCTGTTTGAGCAAGGAGTCAGTCCCTCATCTCCAATGGGGAGGATGGGGATGCCACCATCTCCAAACAGATTCTATGGTCCAACCCCGAGGAAGTTGCCTAGCATGTCCACATGCCTTTAGGTGGTACACAGACTAAGGTACCAGGAACACACTTCCAAGAAGAAAATCTGGCTCAAAGTTCCCTTGCAAAGGAGTCACACTTCATGTGAGGTCACCAAAAGAGCAGACCCCTAGATGCCCGTGTGTTTAATCTTGTATAGAACAGGACCTCAGTCCCTAGGTCCTGTTCTACACAGTCTAGTGTAATAGTTCTAGTTTCTGTAACTCGGAAGGCTTATATTCTTTTTTGTTTGTTTGTTTTTTTGAGTTGGAGTCTCACTCTGTCGCCCAGACTGGAGTGCAGTGGCACGCTCCCGGCCACTGCAGCTTCACCCTGCTGGGCTCTGGCGATCCTTCCGCCTCAGACTTCCAAGCAGCCAGAACTACAGGCACGTGCTACCACGCCCAGCTAATTTTTGATTTATTGTAGAGACAAAGTCTTGCCAAGTTGCCCGGGTGGGTCTTGAACCAGCGGGTTCAGTGGTGGGATTATAGGCTGAGCCACCAAACCCGGCCAAGGCTTATATTCTTATACTATATCATTTGACTACTAAAAAAATGCTGAATTATAATAATCCATCTCAGCTTGTTTTTCCACTACAAATTACAAAACCTTCAATTTCCAAGACGCTTGAAAAAGCAGGATTAAACACAACGCAAAACAGAATGTCTGATAAAATTAACCACAAATGGAGGCAATTTTGTTACTTGTTCCATTTACTATAGGCGAGTGATATCTCAACTGGTGGAGCGCCTACTGGTCTTTCGCTCCCTTCAGTCTTCTGATGGCAGATGTTACCGTGCAGTGGAAGTGGTATTATAGGTCCAGGCTCCACCAGCTGCTGTTTTCATGCAGAAGCTAGTGCCAGATGCCCATAGCTTGTCTCTTCATCTTGCTTTTGCCACCGAAGGAACAAGTGTACTTGGAGTGACTGATTTCAACCTTCATCGTCTTCTGGAAGGTACCAGAGCAGGTCCTGTCTTTACTGACAATTCCGACCTCTTGGTGCATTTAGCCATGTAGTTGCTAAATAGATTCAAGCCCAGAGAGGAAGAGACTCGAGGCATTTCTTAAGTTGACCCATGACTCACATTAGCATTGGTCCAAATAAGATGTCTGTACCACATTTTGTGAACACACTCCCTAATGCACCTTCCCAAGTTCCCAAGGATTGCTTTGGTTTAGAAATCACTCACCATCATTTGAGTGGTAATGCTCAGTGTCTTGATCAAGAGAAAACTGGTACTTCTCTCAGCTAAGGTCCCAAAGACATCAGTGTCAGGATTCCAAGTGGATGTGATTCTTGGTGGCTCTCTGATGGGGAAGAGTATCAGAGAAGCCTGTTCCAGCAGACAGAATGACACAAACAAAGATCCTGAGCTATGAGTGTACCTGGTGGGCTCAAGAGTCAAGAAGGTGGTGAAGATAGCTGGAGCAAAGTACAGGAGAAGGGAGAGTAGCAGAAGCTGAGATTAGACAGGTCATGGAGGAGCCAGGTGGTATAAGGTCCTGTAGACCAGCATTTTGACTTTGACCCCAAGTCAACTTACTTTCTTTGAGTAACTTTCAACTTAAAGTTATTCAAAGACTCTAACAGACTGAAGGGAGGAACTCTAGATGAGAGATGACAAGAGCTGTGTGGGTTGAGAAACTGTCTTTCCAGAGGATTCACATTTGGACCTGACTTAGAAACTTTCACCAGGTCCTTGACCATGAATCTGATTAGAAAGGGCAGCTGGGTGTCTTCTTCCAGGAGGAGGTGAGTGTATTCTACATGCAAAAAGAAGAGCGCAAACATGTAAATCCACTCCTACTTCTGCCTGGACACACAATCAATCTGAACTCTCAGCCTCTCCTGCAGGTAGGTGTGCCTCACTAGGCTCCCGGCAATGAAATGTGAGTGGAGGTGTGTCTGCTGTCTCCAGATCTGGCCTGTCAACACGGTAATGAGTGATCCTTCCAGGGTGAATGTGAAAGGTATATACAAATACAGCCTGATGCTGGAAATTTAGAGAGAATTACCTTTGTTCAGACTACAAACTCAGTCCAACTGAGGCATGGGACATATTTAAGTCAATAGGCTTCCCCCAATACTGCATCATAGTCCTCTATGATTATGTCTTCAATCTCTTAATTTTTTGAGACTTTAGCCCCTCAGCTGCTACCATGCCAGCTGTTCCCAGGTTTCCAATGGGCTGTTCTCCAGATATTGATGCATCCTAACTTTTAGGTGTAGATAAAAAGGCTAACTATGCAGAGTCTAGTTAACAACATGCATTCTTAAGTCTAGTTCTTTAGGTAGCTTGACAAGAGCCATAAATGCAAATGTATCTCTGATCCATCAGCAAAAAATACTGTGCAGACTGGGAAAACTCTTGGTGGGCTAACTGCCCCATTCTAGCGCTTTCATTGGTTTGGAGACAGTTGTGGAGTCTGTGAAATATTTCAGGTATCTTTAGGGTAGAATTCCTCTATATGGATTTATCCATGACCATCTCATACTCATAAAAGCATATGATACAAGACCAACCTGAAACTGACCTTGCCTTCTAGGTCTCAGGAAGCCTGCTGAGTCTCCTGAGATTTTCACTGTAACATTGTCTTTGCTCCCTTCAGACCATTTACTGTGTGTGGCTATGTTGCCTGAAGCTTGTGGTTGTATGCTATTTTCTTATGTGTATTCAGAGTTGTGCCAGCCAGTTGCGGGTCTCATTCTTTGGCGAGGGCTTATAGTAGATATACTATTGACAGACTCTTCCACATGGGAATCATCCCTTTCCCACGCTAATTCAGGTGAGGCTGTCAATCAAGGGACTCAGCCACAGTATTGGTCACAAGACCAAAGATGACCAGTCATGAGTCTATTTAAAGAAGTTCCTGTAGAATCCAAGAAAGAATGTCTCTTCTGAGATCATGAACCTCGGTCTTCTGAGATTCTTTTCCTTGAAGCCAACACTGAGCAAAGCAGGGCGGCAACTGGCGAGGGAGAAACAGATTCCTAATGACAGCTGTTGAGCAACTAGACCCAGTTCTACTTGAAACCCATGGTTCCATACCCTTGGACTTGGTTGCATTAGACTTTCTGGATTTGTATTACTTATAAGTAATTAACGGCCCATGAACTTGTTGAATGTTATCACTGACCTTTTTCCTGAGGGTCTCACTGGGTGTACACCTTTTCCTCATGTACATTACATGAGGTTTCTCATTACAACACCATTGCAGTCATCGCAACCTCTCACTGTTTATTGATTTGCCTGTAGGTTGCAGGCTAAGTGGAGAATATGGCCAATAACTTCAGGTCACTCACTTCCACTGACTTTCTCTGTTTGAGTTCTGACATTGAAAAACCCCCAGTGAGAGTTTTTTGACGAGGTGCTCTACATTCAACCCAACTGTTTAGAACCCCACTAGGAAAGACTCTATTCATCTTAATCCTGCTTTTCTCATTTATTGGAAGAGAGCTAATTGGCGCCTTGAATTGCCTGCTTCATAAGGTTCTTTTTCATTTTTAATTTTTTGAGGGTTCTAAGACTCCAGGCCATTAACACAATTGTTTCTACAGTGACTTTAGCTCTAAATCTGTGAACCCAATTTGGAAATGATCCTTTAGGTCTTTGAAAAACGAGCACCCACAGGCCAAATCTAGCCAGCTGCCTATTTTTGTAAACAGTTTCATTGGAACACAGCCATACTCACTCGTTTTTATACTGTCTATGGCCACTTTCATAGTCGCTACAGAGACCATACAGCCACTGGCCACAAGTATACACTAGCTGGCCCTTCACAGAAGGTTGGCTGACCTCCGCTCTAGGCTATGCCTTACAGTTGGTGCACAGCACTGGCATCCACAGCAAAGGCATTTACCAGGTACCTGAGCGGTGAAGATACAAGTGTCTCGACACGTCTCTGGGGATCAGCTTGGGAAGGTCTACTCTAGCCCACTTGGAGCAGGACATGGCAGAGCGTGTATTTGAGATCCCCGACAGCTCAGTCTTCTTTGTGAGAAAGCTGGGCCCAATACGTGATCTAAATTTTGTGTTTGGATTTCCATTTGGTTTCAGTTTTTGCCAGGGCTGGAGTTACAGCTCCTGTTCATGGTGGTGGTGGTGGTGGTGGCGGCCTACAGAAGTCAGGTGGGCATCCTGACTTCCAATGCCAATGTCACATGGCTCTAAAATTAGACTTCCAGGAGCACAGAGATGTTCCCATCACTGGGGGGGCTAATCTGAGCCGTTTGTGGTTTGAAACTAATTACCAACACACCTGTGCAAGAGCTGCAGCGTGTACCCTCAATATTTGGTCAGAATCTGTTACAGCTATCACAGCCACTTGTCCTTTTTCCTTGAACAATGTGACAGCAAAGGCAGGCTCACCCATCTTTCGATATGACTTCCCAGGACCCAGGACACTAACTGGTGCTCACAACTTTACCTCTGTATTCCAATCAATCAGCTGTGAAATCTTTACGTGTCCACCACATTTTGAAGTGCAACCAGTATATTCTTCCTTTTGTCTCATTTTGCTATGGTATGCATTCACTGCAGAAGCTATGACAGAAGGACTGGCCACTCTTTACACCCCTATGAGGGAGAGAGGCTGGTCAAGAACCATTCGTGCAGATAAGAAGAATGAAACTGCAAGTTTATTTGAAAGTATAAAATTATAAAAGAAAACAAAACCGAGCCTAACCAAAAAACCAAAGAGCAATCACACACAACCTTTCCAGTTTATATTAACTTTGAACATCACACGCTATTTACCACTTAGTTGTATTTTTTTTTTTTATGTCAGTTGCAAGGTAGAGGGAATTGAGTCAGGAGATGAGCTAGCAATCACAGTGAAATTACTGTAATCCTAAAATTAAAAAACTTATCTTGTTTGAGGAAAGAAAGCAAAGATCATTTTCTGGTTAGCATAGGCTTAGACAATGTGTTAAAAAAAATCCTGGTTGGAATGAGTTAAAAAGTATTGCTCACCACTTATTTGCCATCTTGAGTAAGAAACAAAATTCCCCAAATCCTGCTGCTTTGGTGTCTTATTTATATATATATTTAAAACATTCATTTAAAAAATCAAATTTATAATAAAAAATGTCCCTGTGTTTGTTTTTAAAAACAACATTAATAGTCTTCTCTTATCTACGAAAACCATTTGTTTTTCCTAAGTTGCCTGGAAGCAGAAAAGAGCCTGAGATTAACTCACTGCACAATTAATTAAAATTAGAATCCTTCCTCTAAACAACTTCCAGAGCACCAGAAAGAAGCAGGGGCCCATCAAAGGGAGAAATAAAGCCCTTCTGACTCACAAGAGAGGAAACGCTTAACCGTAGTTCCTAGAACATTCTGGCTGTCATCAAAAGTTTTTTTTTTATTGAATTAACAGAAAATAACTGAAGTGCTATTTTAAAAATGAAAGATACAAGCAACTAGGTTCCTTTTCTTTACTTAAACAAACAAACAAACAAAACACCAAGTGTCTAGCTTTCCTGTAAAATATTTTGAATTTGGTTAAAAAAGAAATAAAAGTCTACAGAACAGGATCATTGAATGCCTCTCCACCCCCTTTCCTGCAGGCTGTTTGAATTAGCATCAGAGAGACTACTGAGCGTTTCCTTGGCTGTGGAAGAAGTCCTGATGCTTGACAGCTGCCTGGAGTGGCCCCACCTGGTTCCAGTTTTATGCATCAGTCAGGGTGGCTTCTTGCCAAAAACGCCTAATTTTTACCCACTACTCCCCTGGGGAGACAGGCCCTGTGGCTGGCTGGGCACAGAGGAAGAGGAAAACTAACACAAACAGAGAGAGTATAAACTGAGGGAGAGAGAACTCCCTCTTTCTGCATCCTTCAAGAACGCGATAAATAACCTCAAAGTGCAACAATGCACAAACGTCTGGCACACAGGTTAGTCTGGAGTGACTTGTTATCATGGACTCAGCAGGGCAAAGGCATTTTGCATCTTTCTTTGGACGTTGCTAAAGGAAAAACAAAAAGAGAGACAGATTTTCTATACATGTATAAATAGTCCCTTAGCTAGAAGGGAAAAAACAAACACACTGTTTCAAATGCATTTCTAAAAGATTTTTAAAAATCCAAATGGAAAATCTTGGCTCCCAATTGTCTACTGCCCATGTGTCTCAGAGGCCCGACCCTAACCCTGACCCTAACCTGGGTTGCTGGAATGGAACTGGGACCTTGGGAATGGGAGCGTGTGCAGTGCAGGGGGCCAGGAGTGCTCACAGGAGGTTCGGGAATACGGCTCTCACGTCAGCTGGAAAACAGCGTCCTCAAGTCCAAACGCACAGGTCGAATGGGCTGGACAGTGAAAAGGGCCCTTCAGAGGCTAGTGTCGAGGCTGCATGAAGGAGCAACACAGGATGTGGTTCCCGGGGACAAAGGGCCGGGCCAGGTTTTTGGCCAACTCCAGTGAGGTCTTCTTTCTTTGTCTATGGGCAGGTCAGCTGGGAGGTGACAACCCAGGAACCAGGGAAAGTGACTTGAGGTCAAGGTACCCTGCATTTTTAGGAGCTCAGAGCTCATGGCAGGGCTCCCCTGCCTATTCTGGCACAAGGCTGATGACATACACTGCTGGAGAAAGGTCTCAAAACAAGCGTCCTCGGGAACATCTCTAAATGGAAGGATAGATGGTTTCAGAGTCCTTCACAAAAGCACAGTGGCATTGCTGATGGCAGTAGGGTATTGCTCATGCCAAAAGTTTTCTTTGGCCACTGACTGCTGAAATGAGGGTAGTGTATAGGGCCATGCAAGGCAGGTTTTGAGGCTCACTGGGATGTTTTAGGGCAGCCATCCCCTGACAACTTCCTGGTGGATCACCCAACCCACATCCCCAAGTGCTGTCAGGGAGCAGCCCAGCAGAGAGGATCTTGTCCGGTGTCTCCTGCCCTTCTGAGCACTGCATGTGGCACAGAAACACTGCTTTGTCAAGACGACTTCAGCATCAGGTTACCCTCCCTGCAGCCTGCCCAACAGAAACGGAAGAGTGATAGAAATGTGCGGTTGTGATCCTGGGTCCTGAAGGAGGCGTGACCTCACAGAAAAGGTACACAACAGACCATGTCAGCAGAGAGGCCAGAAGAACATCCCTGAAACTGGGGAGGAGGGGAATGGGGAAACAGCCGGCACCCCAAACTGCAACTCGAGGTACACTTACAGGTGCTTGACGAGCTTCCCGTGAGCACATGTTGTTGTTAGAATGGTTACAAGTCAGAGCAGACCAACCCATATGGACTTTGGAATAACTGGAATCTATACTTCTTCAGTGCCCTGGCTCAGAACAGAGTCCCTGGGATCTGCAGTGCCCTCTGGAGGGCCAGGGTGCCCTGGGCTCTGACTGGTGTCTTCCACACTCAGGAGGCTGCTGGCTGCCTGGGAGCTGGCACTGTCCGCACTGTCCGACCGGGAGCGGTAGGGGGGCAGGTCGGCTTGGTTCAGAGACTCTGTGTCAGAAGAGTAGGGTGGTGGAGGAAGGTCGTACCATGCTGGCCTGCAAAGGGGACAGCAGATTGGGTGGTGGGGAAGTGGAGAGAGGAGAGAGAAGAGAACACGTTAGCGCCAACCCAAGCCAACTTTAGCCCACTGCTGGGTGAGGCTTCCGGTGGGAAATAGAGTTTCCCTCCAAGTCCCACAGCAATTCAGGAAAACCGGTGACCTGAAACAAGACAAAGAAGACAGAAGAGCTCAGTGTGTCCTGGCTGATTTGTGTTGACTGAGCAGTGCCCAAACCAACCCTCGGGGTGGACCCAGCATGAGGCTGTCCAGTGAGCCCCGCTGCTCATCCTGGGTGGCTTGGCAGTGCCACTAGGCTCTGTCCATCAGAGCCCGGCACCAAGGGGCTGGGCTGGTGTCTTGACTGGACTGTGAATAAGTACACAGACTTTGGGTTCTTCTGAAAGGTTCTTCCTGGCTGTAAACCGGGGTAAGTGAGAGGACATCCTCTCGATGTCCCTGTCTCTATATATAGAAGGGGCTTGAATGGATGAATTTAACAGAAAAGACAATTCATTTTTAGCTCTCTCAGACTTTCTAGCTTACTGCAGGTTTCCAGTGAGCAGGCACTTGGCTGTGCATCTGACATTATTTGATGTTCACGAGAATGCTACACGGTGGGCCTTTCTTTTTTGCCTGTTGTACTGCTGAGGAAACTGAGGCACAGGGGCATTCGATGTCTTGCCCAGGATCACAAATAACTAGTAAGCAGCAAGGCTGGAATTTGAACCTAGGCATTCCGTCCCAGATTCAGCAATTTCAACCTACCCTAACTGGGTGGTCCAAATGAAGAGGCTGTAACTGGGGCCTTTGTTAGGTGAGGGAGGTCCCCATTCTCACACTTATGTGCATAAGTGCTACCCCCAAGTGCTTATGCTTGTTTGCCCCATGTGCTACTCCCTCCCTTGACCCCCAGGCTTGGGTTACCTTCGATGAAGAGGAAGACAGAAGGTTAAATAACACAAGAGCTGCCCCTGCAGAGGGTCTGAGAAAGAACCCAGTTGCCCTGGGAACACACCCTGTTAGGTACCTGATGCCCGGCCCGATGGAAGGAGATGCTGAGTGGGGAATAGGTCCATGACCCACTTCAGCTACTGAACTCTGCTTCTGGCTTTATACATTGGGGGATTCTAGCACAATTCCATCTGTAACGAGTGCGCTACTGCCTAAAAAAAATTGAGGGTGCTGTATCCCACTCCCATTATCTTACAGAAGAAGCTAAGCTAAGTTAAGGAATGTATTTAGTCTCTCATCCACTCTTACATTCATTTGGCAGATATTAGCCAAGCCTCTCCCACTTACTGGCCATGGTTCTGCAGTAGCAGGCGAGGCCCAGAGCCAGCAAGTGGCCTCAACGAGTACCAGAGTCGCATTCCCAGGGTGAGCAGACCTCTGAGTTGGCCAGGATGAACCGCATGACCTCAGACAAGTAACTTGATGTCCCAGGGCCTCAGTTTCCTTATCTACCAAGTTGAGGCAAATACAGAGCCTTCCTGAGTGAGTTTTTGGGGAGTTAAATGAGATGACACCTGAGGAGCATTTCGTCAGGACTCAAGATATGTCAGACTCTGCTGCCGCCTCAGCCCCTGGATCCAGGCTCTTGGCAGGACCTAGGGAGCCAGGTGCACGCACATCTTCTCCCCTCATGTTGGATGTTGTCCCCGCCCCCCTGCCCCGCCCCCCGTCTCTTCCAGCACGCACCTCTGGTCCAGCAGAGCCTCTGAGTAGGAGGGTGGAGAGCCCACTTCCGACGCATTCTGCTCAGCCTGGCTGGCTACATACTGGATGCCATTGTTGACGTTGTAGGTGACGTTGCAGTGGTGGGGATGGTCCAGGACCACCAGGCGGGACAGCAGCACAGGGTGCTGCAGCCGGTGCACAGGCAGAGTCATGAGGTTGTTCCGCTTTCGCTGGTGGTGCAAGACCAGTGCCAGCAGGGCCACCACCAGCACGAAGATGACAGAGCTGCCAATGATGGCATAGGTGATGCTAGGGTAGTATGCCAGCTGGCTCCCTGAGGTCACGAACACCTGCCCGCTGCCTGGTTCTAGGAAATCCCAGAGAGAGGAGATAGCGGTTACCTGTGGACCCTCTTTGTGTTTCATGCAGCCAAAAAATGGGAACCACCCAGATGTCCACCCCCGTTGCATGGATAAACAAAACGTGGTAAGGCCACACAGTTGAGTGATACATTCTGGATAGACCTCAAAACACACAGTTGAGTGATACTTGCTCATACAAAGTTAGAAACACTGGTACGTTCTACAGCATGGATGGACCTCAAAAACATGCAGTAAAATACGCCAGACACAAAGGATCCCATATTGTGTCTTCCATTTATAAGAGATGTCCAGGGAGGCAAATTCAGAAAGGCAGAAAGTAGATCAGTGATTGTCAGAGCGGGAGAGGCCAGGAGCTGAAATCTCAGGGAGCAGGAAGCATCTCGCTGGGGGGGAAGGAGATGTTCCAGCACTGGATGATGGTGATGGTTGCAACTGGCAAGTTTACAAAAGCTCATGGAACTGTGCACTTAAAGCAGCACATGTTATGTGATGAGAACAATACCTCAATGAAGTTTTTAAAAAGCCCGGAAAGTGTACTCTCCGGGAACAGGCATGAACATCCATGTGGGGCTGTGGAGATGGAGCAGCACAGCACAGGCTAACAGCACGGGCTTGACGGCCACACGGGGCCCAGTCCCAGACCCTCGACTTGCGATCTGGTACCCTTTGGAAGTGCCTCGTCTGTGGGCTGCAAAATGGAGACAGGAGCAGTGCCCAGTTCCCAGCTTCTGTGAGCACGAAAGGAGTCGGTCACTATCCATCAGGCACCCAATCATCAGCAAGGACATGGAGCTACGAGCATGTGCTCAGCACACACGAACATGGGCTTTGCCACCACATCTCCTCGCCTCATAACGACTCCATGAAAGGGTGCCATTCCCCCTTCTGTAAGCTGAGAGGTCGGCTCCCCGACCAAGGTCATACGTTTGAAGGAAAGGGACTGTGTGTGACTGGACCCCAGGGTCTACTTCAGAGCCCCACCCAGTGCTGCCGCACAGGACCGACAGGCACTCTGCTGGCATGTCCTCAGAGGCCCCAGGGTTAGGGTCTGGAGCACATCTCCCTGCAGGTAGCTAATACTTCCTGCCACACGTGCTGATGAGCCACACTTCAAGTCCTCAGGCAAGAGCTGTCACCAGCTACAGAAGGGCGGGGTGGGACCAGGAAACCAGAGCGGCCTCTCCTTATGGAAAGCCTGGGACCCCCTTGTTTCTGCTGCTGCAGCCATGCTAGAAGGATGACTTAAATGCAGCCTAAGTGAGCACATTTGGTGACCTGAGGTCTGTGCTTGCTCCCTGGGAAGCACCAAAGAGGGTTTGGGGGCCCATGGGGGCCAAAATGTAGCCACAAGGCAGCAGCTGTTGTGGCCACTGATGGCTCGTGTCCTGTCCTGGCACGGTGTGTCCTAGCTGTGCATCTGTGCTGTTCATTATGCTGTGGGTAGGATGGTGCCTGGCACATAGACACTCAATGAAGAAAGTCTGTTTATTCACCCTGGTAATGTGGGTGCTATTGTTTTTCCTAATTTTCAGATAAGCAAATTGACTGAGAGCAATGAATTAATTTATCTAAGGTCACATCAGAGGTAAGCAGATGAGCCAGGACTAGAACCCGGTTATCTCTATTTCAAAAAACCGTAAGCTGAAAAAAACTCTTCCCTCTTTTCCTGATGTAAACCTGTCCTGATTCCCCAAACAATCCCAATCTGAGACAAATGAAGACCTTCCTCCTCAAGCTTCCAGGTCTGTGTGCTAATTTTTCTTTCCAGCCACACCCAAACATGGTCTGAAACCTACAAAGATCCTCTAATCCCTGGTGGTCACTGTCACACAAAGAAGCAAATACCAGCCCAGCCAAAAGTTGTCTGTTCTCAGCTCAGATCGTTAATTCTGGGTGGGGGGCTTGTGTGTTTATGTTTCAGAATTCAGGCTTCAATTAAAGTATCTTCTTTGTTTTGTAATCTCATGTGCAGAGCTTCAGGGTCAGGGAGCCTTGGGATGGAATTCATATCCAGCTGTTTGAACTCAGGCAAGTTATTCACCTTCATGAGTCTTTGCCTCCTTGTCTGTAAATGGTGGTATTGCTGGGAAGACAACACAGGCCTCCCTGGACTCTCGGGAAGGTAACGTACGCTACACACACAAGTGCCAAGCCCAGAGGCTGGCAAGGACTTGCACTTAACAATGCTAGTTCTTTCTTGTAAAAGAGTATCATTTTTTCTGAGTTGGAGTCTCACTCTTGTCACCCAGACTGGAGTGCATGATGACCAAATACACGTAACATGAAACTTCCCATTTTAATCGTTTTTGTGTGTGCAACTCAGTGGCATCAAGTGCATTCTCACTGTTGTGCTGCCTCACTACCATCCAGCTCCAGGATGCTTCACCTTCCCTCACTGGGAAACGCTTGCTATAAGTGTCCACAGTCTTACTCTCATCCTCACCAGCTTCTCTGGACTAGGGAAGTCAGGAAAGCCATCTTTTGAGGGATGAAGCTGATGAGGGAGAAGACGTGGAGAGACTGAGATCCATTTCAGTGAGACGCATTTCTTAAAGGAGGAAAGTGGGTAGACTGTCACACAGAAAACAAATGGTCCAGAGATTTTAAAATGCTGACTTCTGTTTTAAGAATACAAGTGGGAGCCCTTTAAAATGCATGGAATATAAAGTGCAGTGGAACTTAATGGGCTCACTTATGTCTCTGAAAGCAGGCTTTCTTCAGACCTCTCTGTACTTTGGCAGGCGAGACGCAGTGATCACATTTGCTCAAGAAATTATGATGTTGCATAACTCAGTGGTGCCTGATCTCGTTTTTGCTCTGTGTGTAACATGTCATATTGTGTTAATTCATTAATTAGGCCCACTTTTCTTAAGAGCTTAATGAGCCCACTGGCCAGATCAGAGTTGCTCAGGCCCTAGGTTCCAAGTGTATAATCCATGGATGATGAAGTTCCCATCTCTTCTGGCTGTCTCTCAAGCTGATGCCCTCATGCTCCACTGCCAAGCATCCTGAATTCTTGTCCTGTAGCTGCCACTTCTGCTGCATTAATTCTAGGCAATCTGGTCACTACTCATTTCCTCGGTTATCATGATGGTCTTCTAGCAGATTGCAGTCAAGTTTCTCAAGGATGAGAATCTTTTGCTAACTCAGGGGTGCTGTCTGGACTGGGGGAGGCACAAATGCAGCTGACACTTGTGACTCAGTGTTCCTTGCTGCCAAAAAAATCCCCCCAGATGCAAATTACATTTCCTACTAGATACCATTTGGGGTCTGTCAGATTGGCAAAGGCAAAGTTTGATCTCACATTTTGCTGGCCAGGGACGGGGAAACAGGCATATTCATGCATGGTATACATTAAACCATGTCTCGTGTGAGGATAAATTGGTACAATCCTAGGGTGATGGAGGGGTTAACTATATATATCAAAATAAAAGATGTATATATTCTTTGACACTGTAGTTCCTCTCTTAAGAATCTATCAGATATGCTCACATCAATGAGAAATAACTTTTTAGTACAAGCATTCATGGAGGCACTATTTGTAACAGCAAAATGTATCAGAAACAATCCAAATGTCTATCACTTGTAGTTTGGCTGAACAAATTATAGAGTATCCATATAATTCTGCACCTATTTAAAAAATTAAGGTGGTTCTACATATACTGATGTGAAATACTCTGAAAGAAACATTGATGCAGGCGCCCTGAACACTTTTGGATGGGTAATACACCTTGAACCCAGCAGAGGTTGCTTTGAGCACACAGAGACCAGAAAACAATAGCAGACACAGGACTTCAGGTGCCCCATCCCTTGCCCTATTCCAGGCTCTGACAAAGAAGCTCTGCTTGGTGAAGGAGTGGGGTGAGTGATTCTAAATGTTTCGAGACGGTTCACCAACCTCCTTACCACCATGTGTGAGCTGCCAGTCCCATGAAGGAGGAGTTTTGATCAGGACACAGAGGGGTCCACCAGAGCCCAAGTGAAATGGGAAACAAAACCTGCCTGTTGGCCGCCACTGTGGCAACCAGTTCCCAAGCAGGAAAAAACCTGCCTGCAAAGTGCATCTGACTGGTATGCCCACTGACAGCAACTAGTGGAGAAGCAGACCGGTGCCATTCTTGCCAAACAAGACAGAGTAGGGAGCCAGCCGCTGATACACCTTCACCCAGCAAGGGTTTCTTTGTACACACAGAGACCAAAAAGCATGGCAGGTACAGGAATCCGGGTGTCCCACCCCCTCCCCTGTTCCAGGACCAAAGTCAGAAACTTTCCTCAGTGAAGGGGTGAGTATTAGAGTCAGTTCACCGCCTCCCTGTCATGCACAAGCTGTGGGCCCCATGTGGGAGGAGTTTTGGTCAGGACACAGTGGGGGGCAACCAGAGCCCAAGTGAGATGAGAAACTTGCCTGCTGGCTGGCCGCTGTGGCAACCAGTTCCCAGGCAGGAAATAACTGCCTGAAACTAGTGGAGAAACAGACTGGTGCCTCTCTTGTCTATACACCCTGTACCCAGCAAAGGTCTCTTTGTACACAGAGACCAGAAAGCAATGGCAGGCACAGGGATGCGGGTTCCCTATCTCCCTCTGTGCACCAGGCTAGTATAGGAACTGAAATCCTGCCTGGTGAAGTACTGAAGTGAGCAATTCTAAAATGAGTCAGTTTACCACCCACCCCCAGCCATGGGTCACACGCAGCCGGGGCTGAAAACTGCTTCGACTAGTTTAGCAGCCAGCAAGAACCTGCAATTGTGGTAACCTGCCACAGGGTGGAGCAAGCAGTGCAAGTGAATGCTTCTCCCTCTCTCACTGAGTGATGGAATTATAGAGAAAGAAAAGAGACCTGTCACAAATGAGAAAAAAAAATCAATGGAAAAACTCAGAGTCCTAAAAAGACAGTGCCTGAAAAAACAGCCAGAGCACAAACAATGAAAATCTCCCAGAATGACCTGCCCTAGATGACAGTCACAGAAATCAGAGATTGGATGATAAAAATGTACAAGAACCAAGAGAAACAGAAGCAAAACTCAGTGAAATCATACAGGAAATAAAAGCAGAGTTGGTCAATTTAGAAAAAAAGCCTATTCAGAAATAATGGAAAGAACTCCATCCTCAAAATAAATAACAAACTAACACACATAGGGAACAGAATCAACCAAGCAAAGGAAAGAATCTCAGAGCTTTGATGACCAAAATAACCCAATCTGTTAAAAACATAGAAAAAAAAACTCAAAAGGAATGAGTAAAGTCTCCAAGAGATGTGGGACTATGTCAAGAAGCCAAGCCAGCACAGTGGCTCATGCCTGAAATCCCAGTACTTTGAGAGGTGGAGGTGAGAGAACTGCCTGAGCCCAGGGATTCAAGACCAGCCCGGGCAACTTGGCGAGACCTCTTCTTACAATAAATAAAAAAATTAGCCAGGTGAGGTGGCACTTGCCTGTGGTTCCAGCTACTTGGAAGGCTGAGGCAGAAGGATCACCTGAGCTCAGCAGGTCAAGGCTGCAGTGGCCATGAGCGTGCCACTGCACTCCAGCCTGGGCAACGGAATGAGACTCCAACTCAAAAAAAAAAAAAAAAAAAGAAAGGAAAAGAAAAAGAAAAAAAAGGAAGCCAAATCTCTGCCTGATTGGTATCCCTGAAGCAGAAAGTGAACTGGAGAACACCATGGAACTGGAACAAGCATTCCATGAGGTCATCCAAGAAACCTTTCCTCATCTGTCCAGAGATGCGACAATTCAAGCAGTAGAGATTCAGAGAACCCTGCAAGGTATCACACAAGAAGACAAACTCCTAGACACACAGTAATCTGCCTCCACAAAATAAGCATGAAAGAAAAAGCCCTAAAGGCAGCAAGAGAGAAAGGTCAGATTACCCACTGGGGAAGACCCATCAGAATCACTCCAGACTTATCTGCAGAAACACTACAAGCCAGAAGAGACTGACATCCAATTTTTAACATTCTTAAAGATAAGCAATTCCAACCAAAAATTTCATACCCCACCAAGCTAAGCTATATCAGTGATAGAGAATTAAAATTTTTCACAGATATTCAATCCCTAAGAGAATATGCTGCCTCCAGATCAGCCCTTCAGAAGACACTTAAGAAGGTCTTGAACACAAGAAAAAAACAAAAGAGATGTCATGCCCATCACAACAGTACAGGCAGAACACAGAGCATACAGACCACTCACAAAAATGTACACACACACATATATATATATAAATACAAAAGTTAAAAGGAAACAAAGCAATTCCCTAAGAGTCCCATGGCAGGGATAAACCCGTCAAGTTTCAATCATCAGCCTGAATGTAAACAGATTAAATGCAGACATAGAGTGACAAACTGGATAAAAAAAGCAAAATCCAACAATCTGCTGCCTTCAGGAAACTCATCTCACGTCAAAGGACACCCACAGACTCAAAGTTGGTGGCTGGAAAATGATCTCTCAGGTGAACAGAAATCAGAAGAAGGCAGGAGTAGCTATTCTGATATCAGACAAAGCAACCTTCAAGCCATTAGAACTTAAAAAGGACACGGGAGGATACTATATCATAATTAAAAGGCTCAATCCACCAGCAAGAATTATCCACCCTAACATATATGCAACCAACACAGGAGCACCAGGTTTTATAAAACAGCTACTAAGTAAACTAAGAGAAGACAATGACTCTCACACAATCATAGCTAGAAACCTAAATACCCCACAAACAGCTTTACATAGATCATTGAGGCAAAAAATCAATAAGGAGACCTGGAACCTCAACTCGACACTCGACCAAATGGACTTAATAGACATCTACAGAACATTTCACCCCACAACGACAGAGTATACATTGTACTCATCAGCGAATGGAACATACTCCAAGACTGATCATATTCTTGGACATAAATCAAGCATAAACAAATTCTAAAAGATTGAAATAACACCATGCATCTTCTCAGATCACAATGGAATAAAAATAAATACTGCCACCAACAAGATCCCCCCACACCACACTAAAACATAGATACTAAACAACATGCTGCTGAGTGACTTCTGGGCCAACACAGAAATCAAGACAGAAATAAAAAGATCCCTGGAAACAAATGAAAACAAAGACACATTTTATCAGAATCTCTGGAATGACATAAGGCAGTGATAAGAGGAAAATTCATAGCACTGCACACACCCTTCAAGAAAACAGAAAAGATCACAAGTACAGAATCACAGGAGCTAGAAAGGCAAGATCACCAAAATCCTAATTTCAGCAGTAGAATCCAGATCACCAAGAGACAATCACAATTGCAGAACATAGAAGACAAACATATTATAGGAAAAAAACAAGGGCGGCTGGGCGTGGT
>CAUYQG010181748.1:0-12379 GCA_963574415.1 Tarsius wallacei
CCTTCCAAGTAGCTGAAACTACAGGCGCGCGCTACCATGCCCAGCTGATTTTTTGATTTATTGTAGAGATGAGGTCTCACTTGCCCAGGCGGGTCTCGAACCCACGGGCTCAGGCAATCCACTCACCTCAGCCTCCCAAAGGCGCGGGATTACAGGCTGAGCCACCAAGCCCGGCTAAGAGTAGACTTTTTACTTTTATTTTTTAATCCAACTTCTGTACCAGTTGCCTACTTTCTTCTTCTGTTTAAAAAAATTACTATCTAGACATCTTTTTGGAGAAATTTCCTGTTTTAAGTAGTCTTAGCAGAATGATGATGCCTGCCTCTCACTACTGTCTTGCACTAAAGAAAATAAGGGGCCAGATTCTTTCTCCACTAAGTTGTATGGCAGACTTTGAACCTTTTTACATTTACACATGAAATGTAAACAATATTTTGGACTCATATTTTAAAAACAAATCTCAAATACAATGAAAGGTCTAAGATACACTGGTGCCTTTTCCAACACAAAGAGTTACTAGGCAAAGTTTTTTGTTTTTTTTTTTCCTCTACTGGTAGTCATCAAAATTTTTGTCTATATGTTTTAAGATAGCTTTTTCCTTCTTCTTTTTTTTCACAATTTCATGTGACATTGCTATTTAACTCTTTACAACATTTGTTTCTGGTAAATGTGTTTCTTTAGATTAATGGAGCAGTACCTGTGCAACTGTTATTTTTAGAACTGTATTTGTTGCTTGTTTGTTTAATGGTTGTGTGCTATTCTATGATGGCGATACAACACAATTTTTGGAACAATTTACGATGAGTTTCCTCTGTGTTTTTATTTTTCCTCTACTACAAAACACCTTATGTGCATGTCCATCTATATACACTTGTGCAATTGTTTTCTTCATCCATTCAATGGATTATAGAAGTTGGATTGCTAGATCAAAGGCATTTATTTATATTTTCAGTATTGATTTTTCAAGAAGTGTACTATAAGTAACATTTATACCATCAACATTTAAAATCATTATTTTTCCACACACCTGATGGACAAAAATCTTTTATTTTAAAATCATAATTTCAATATGATGGGAATTAGCAAATAGCCAAATCTAGTTCAACACATATTTTTGTCGATAAAGTTTTACTAGAACACGATCATACCTAGTTGCTTACTGTTTTCTACAGATGCTTTTGTACTCTGGTGACAGAGGTGAATACATATGAGAGAAATCACATGGCCTCCAAAGGCTAAAATATTTATTATTTAGCCCTTTACAGAAAAACTTACCAACTCCTGAGATAGATGATACTTGCATTAATGGACAGATTTAAGTGACTACTATTAATTTGGGGTAACTTTGAATACATACAAACATATTTAAACAACTTTAAATTCATACACATACGTTTGTTTACTTTTATGTAAATATATAGTATATATGTACATATATATTTGGCTATTGTTATTTGAGTTTTGTCAATTCCTTACCTATATCCTTTGTCAATTTATACAATGAAGTGGAATTTTTGTAGATAAGGTGTAAGAACTTATATGCAATCTGAATTGCAGATATTTTTTCTAATATCTTGTTTTTTACTGACTGTGCTTTTGAAGTCTATAAGCTTTTATTTTTGGAAAAGCTCATTGTTTAGCATACAGCTTCTGTTACTTGCCAAGCTAAAAGTATCTCACTTAGTCTGAGCAAATAAAGACATCATAGTTTTTTTAAAAATCTTTTACTGCAAATTTATTTTTCAATGAATTCTGTTAGGAGATAAATTTCCAGCTGTATTTGTCTTGCAAAATAACAATTTATTCATCTATCAAAATCCTACATGTACTATCACAAATTTATGAACTCTGAATTTTATTCCATTGAATTACTTGTCTATTATTTTGCAAGTAGCATTCTTTTATGATTAATGCTGACTTTATAAATGAACTTATAGCATTTTTAAATATATTGTTGGTGTTGGTATTGTTACTACTATTATTATTTCAAGGATAAGATTTGTTTAGTTATCAGTAGAATTGCCTATTCTTTAAAAGTCAAATAGAAATCAGCTGTGAAAATACAAAAACTTTAAAATCTGGTGTTTTGCCTTAAAATTACTTCAAATTAAAATTGTTTGTTCAAGGGACAATTTTGGTAAATTTATACATTTGGATTAATCGTTCCTTTTATTCCCTTATTTTATACTTCAAATTTATTAAAATTTCAGATGATAAAAATTGAGTGTAAAACCTAAATGTGTGTATTTTTCAATGTTGCCTTCACTTAAGTGCTTGATCTTTCGCTAAAAAACAGAAATGTCTAATTTTTCCTGTCCTCTAGAATAACAGTTTGCTTTTATTATCCATTTTTATGTGACTTCAATAAAATATAACATTTTAAAAATAAAAATCAGAAATTTAAGTTTGCTATATTTAGAGTGTCTCTATAAGTGCAAGAAACATAAAATATAAAAACATTGGATTTTTGAACATTATTAAATTCCAAACACTTAATGTAATAGTTGGCATAGTATAGACTTTAATATATTTATTTTTGAACATTGATAATGTGTATCTCATATCTAAAAACTCCTCAAAGCACAAAAGAGTGGAACACATTTTAAACCATGCCTAAAAATATGCTATGAGTAATTGTTGCCCATGAAACTTAACAGATTGTAACATAAATCCCTACAAAAGTAAATGCTCTTTCAATCACATAAAATGAAAATATATTTTATGAAGATAAAATAATAATAAAATCATTATTATTATGGCTATAAGTTTTGAGCCCATATTATGTGCCAGATGTGTTCTAAGAGCTTAGTGAAAATTATACATAAAATTATGTGCAGCTAAACACTAATTGCAAGAAGAAGGTGGGGATGATTAGGACATAATAAAAGTGGAGAAAGTGATATTTTAAATTTGGCAGCTGATTAACTCTATTAAGTGGATAAAAAATTAAAACTCAGCAGCTGGGAGACTGATGACAGTTTTTGGCCAAGTGTGTATTACTTCAGAAGAGAATAGAGAGGGTGGATGCATTTTTCTAGTTATTACTGCATCCCCCATGCTTGGAAAGACACAGTGTGAAGATTACTTATCAGATTTTAGCTGAAAATTAAATAGACTTTTAGTTGAATTCTGTGAGGATAAATATGAATATATTAAACCTTTAAAAAGTCAATAAATATAACAAATGAGAAAGTCAGATATCTGGTTTATATCTTAAACATGTTATTGTAGATAATAGAGCATATGAGTGACTATATGACAATAAACTATAGTAGAGTATGTCGGAGGCATTATTTGGAAAGTTGTGAAAATCATGTTAAATTATGTTTTGAATATGTCTTTTAAAAGAAAATTGGATTTTTATTAAAGTAAGATTATTGAAATATATATTTCCACAGAGTAAAATTCAACTTTTAATAATGTTAAGCTCAATCATGCTGACAAATGTATAGTCTTGTAACTACCACATCATTACAAAAAAGTTGCATGGGTGACACTTCCTCCAACTCCAAACTTTGTCAGACACTGTTTTTGTGTTTCTTCTTGTAAGCTTTGCTTTTTTTCAGAATGTCATATGACTGGAATAAAAAAGTAGCTTTTTTTTTTTTTTGCTGTTTTTTTTTCCACTGCTTTGGAGATCCTTCAATGTCTTGGCATGTTATTAGTAGTTTGTTATATTGTACTACTGTGTAGTATTCTATTCTGTGGATGCATGTACCAAAATATGTTTATCCATTTGAAAATCATTTGTGTTTTTTTCAATTTACAATGATTATTTTTTAAAAGCTATTAATAGTACAGATTCAGATACAGAGTTTTGTGTAGGTATATACTTTCATGTCTCTGGGATAAATAACTAAAAGTAAGGTTAAAGTAATAGGATAAGCATATATTTAATTTATAAACAAACTGACATAATTTTTCAAAGCAGACTTACCATTTCAGATTCCCGTCAGCAACATATGATATTACTGGTAACGTCACACTCTCACCAATACTTTTTATTGTTTTTTTTTACTTTATCCATGTTGTTAGTGTTTAGTGACAACACATTGTGGCTTTAATTACTCTTTATTTAATGACTATTGATGTTGGATATAACTTTTATGCTTTGTTTGTAATCCAAACGTCTCCTTTAGCAAAATGTCAGTTCAAATGTTGCATCCTATTGTTATTGGATTATTTCTTATTGAGTACTGATATTTTAAAATATATTTAAAATACAAGTAATTTATCAGATATGTACTTTGAAAATATTTTTCACTAATCAGTGACTTGATTTTTCATTTTCTTAACAGTCTTTTGAAGTAAAAGTTCTTAATTTTGAGGAAGTACAATTTATCAATATTTTTCTCTCAAATATCCCAAATGTTTGACATTTGCTGTGTCTTTGGATAAGACATATAACTTACAATTATCTCAATGAATAAAAAAAAGTAAAATTTGCTGAGATTGTCATCTTGCCACCAGGTATAAGTTATATCAAATATATATAGAGATGTCACTGTCTGTTGTAATATTCCTGTTATAGAATATTTGTACACTATATCTTTATGAATATATTCATAGTATGAAGATTTAATCCTTTGAATTTCTCAGGATGTTTTAGACTTTATAATTATAAATGCAGAAGTCTTTGGGTACACATTTTATATATGTATGCATTTTTACTTATTTTACAATACAATTGCTAAAAACAGGCTCAGGAGTCAAAGAGCTTGAGTTCAAACTTTCAACACTTTATCTGCAAGGTATGTAATTTTAGAAAATTTACTTAAGTTTTGTGTTGACATACCTGCTAAATCAAAGAGTTGCAAAATTTCAAAACCTGAAGTGACTATTTCTTGTCCTACTACACCTAAGCCGAAAGAAATATCTAGCACTCCATTAATCAAGTAGTGAATTCTACCAAAATTAAAACTATTTATGTCCTGACAACATAATAGTCATTTGGAAAATTTACTTATGAAGATCAAAAGAGAAATACTGTGTTTTAATTCTTACATAGGTTTGTTATTACTTACGTTCAGTAACTGTGACAAGAATTTTCTTTTAATTTGGTGTGTGTGTGTGTGTGTGTATGTGTGTGTGTGTGTTTCTCTCTTTCTCTTGCCATAAACTATTCCATTTTAAAATTCTGGTGGTTTTTACCTTCAAAATACTGTTCAACATCTTCATTTCTACTATCTAACACAGGCTAGTTAGTCAGAAACATAGACTGCTATTTATACCTCTTTACTAAGATTTTCTCTTTACTTTGTGAGATAAAGAATTATTTACATTTGTATTTCTAGGGAATTTAGTCAGTGATTTGCAAGAGGAGATATTTAGTAGAATGGCATATGGCTTAAAATAGATGTCTAATGTAACTAAGATGTGCCCAACATAGCACAAAGATGAAATGATTTTACAGTGAGCACTCATATACTCGCAACCTAATTCTAACATTAGCATGTTATCATCACACATTTATTGGTACATCTTAATTTGTCTGACTCTCACAGTAAATTTCAGATATCATTATGCTTCTCCTAAGTATTTTGAAGTGCATTTAATAACTAGGGCTAAATAAAGTTTGATTTTTTGGTGTAAAGTTTCATGTAATGAAGTATACAAATATTAATTGTACACTAGTTGAGTTTGATAAATGTATTTATCTAGATATATGCCTTTAGGAATAAGCATTTTCTTCTAATAGCCAATATAAAGGTTAATTTTCTATGTCAACTTGACTGAGCTAAGAGATACCCAGATAGCAGGTAAAACATTTTTTTTGGTTTTATCTGTGAGAATCTTTCTGGAAGAGATTAGCATTTGCATTAATAGACTGAGCAGAAAGATTCTCTTTTGCCAATGTAGGCAATTATCATTCAATCAAACGAGGGCACACATAGAAGAAAAAGGCAAAGCAAAGGTGAATTCTCTTTTTCGCTATTTTTGAGCTCAAACATTCATCTTCTTCTCTCCTTAGAAATTGGAGCTGCTGGTTCTCAGATCTTCAGACTCTAGGACTTACACTTTCAAGTCAATAGGATTTTCACCAATAGGATATCTAATTAATTCTGTTTCTCTGAAGAACCGTAATACAATGAATTTAATTGCATAAAAAAACTTTTAGTAAAAATATTTTATTGATATTCAGTTATAAGTATGTTCATGCTTATATTCTTATATCTTCTTTGAACACATTATTTTTATTTTGTTTTTTATTTTTGTTTTTAGTTCTGGTATTAATATGTGCTTGCCAATGATGCAAATTTAACTGGATTTACATCAAAGAACTAATTCTTTGACTTCTTTGGAATTGTTGAGATTTTTCTTTATAGCCTAGACCATGGTAAAATATCATAAACTTTTCTTATGTAGTTCAAAATTATTTGTATTTCTTTGCATTGGATGCTATAGTTTCTACAGGTATATTCAGTCACAGTTGTTAATTATGCTGTTCCAATTGTCTAAAGACTTAGCAAATTTTTCTGCCTATTAACCTAAAAGTTGGGCAAAAATCTCTTATTCTGATTTTGTATTTGTCAGTTATCTTTGTAATTGTATATATATGCATACACATATCTTTACATAATGTGGAAGCTTTATTAGAGCTGCATGTGACAATACAATGTTATTGACTTACTGGCAATTTTATACTTCATTTTAGTGACTACCTGTATCACTAACAATGGTGTTTTATATAATATGACCTTATCTAATATTAATATGAATAATTCAACATTATTTGTTTTATATGTCTCTGAGCTACCTATGTGCATACATCTATTATCTATCTATCCATCATCTATCTATCTAATATTTCATCCCATATCTTTTAAGTTTTATGTCACTTTTACTTGAATATGTCTTTAGTAATCTGTATATCAGTTAATTTATTTTTAAAATTCATTCTGTTAGTGATCTTTATTAAGTGTCATGGTAGTTTTTTTATTGTTATCAATAATATAGTTGGAATCATTTCTACTATCTTATTTTGTGCTATTTCCTCATTTTCTATCTTTTCTGTCTTCCCTAGATTTGAACGCATTTTCTACCTTATTTCCCTTTGTCTTTTCCCCCAACCCCAAAGGTTTAAAATGTCTATATATTCTATCCTTTTTCTTTTAGAGTTTATACTTATTTCTTTAAAGGTGAAAATTTATCCATGTATTGACCCTGCAGCTGAACATTAAAAGAACCTTTAAAATATTTTTCTGTTCACTTCTCCCTTCAATCTTGCATGACATTTGATGTCAACATATTGTACCTCTAGAATTAAGAGCAATGTCTTTCAAAATGTCTCTATATCAAGCAATTTGTTTTCTCCAAATTTTTCTCCTCATTTTATTTCTTCTATATAGATTAAATGTTGTTCCTTTTGAAATAACAACTTCCATAGTTCTCGTAATTCATTTATCCTAGTCTTAATGTTATTTTGTATTGAAAATATTGTTTGTGCTTAAATTCAGTAATAGTTAACTATGGTACAATATTACAGGTTGTTAGCATTTTTCTCAGAATTTTCTTTCTTTTATTGCTTCCTAGCTTATAACTTACATTGTAAGAAGAATGCATTTCTTTTAATACTCTGTACTTTCTTTGGTGTTGCTTTTAAAATGAGTTCCTCTGTTCTAATTTTTCTGCTGATGTACATTTATATTTACTTATCTTGCCCCAAACCAATTATGCTTTCTTAGGCTGAGGAATAATACCTTGTTATTATTTCTAAAATACTTTTTTTTGGATATTGCTTCTTCTCTAGTTTCTCCATCTGGATTTTCTAGTATACATTCCAAGTCTTTTATTCCTTCTTTTTAAAATGATTTTATAAACATAATTTGAATCATGTTATTTCCTATCTTTAAACTCTTCAAGACTTCTCTTTTAACTTAAATTAAAATACATAATCTCTCTTGTTAAATGTAAAGCATGAACTAGCCTTTTACTACATCATAAACCCTCATTTCTCATCCCATCTTTCTGTTTCCTTATGCTCACCTGAGCACCACAAGTCACATATCTTTAAAAAAGAAAGAGACTACCAAAAACTTGAAAAGTCTTGATAGGATAACATTATGTTACAACTGGCAAGACAAACATGGTTGTTGAATAAGAGAAGCTGTTTAATGATTGATACCTAATTTTAAAAGATGAAGTAATTAAACAGTGAACATGTCAACAGTAGAAATTATTTCAGTTGTGAATTTATTTATTTTATTATATTTCATTGTCAAGAAAACACCAGCCTGGTGCATTATAGATGTGCAGTAAACATTGATTCAAGGGAATGTAATTGATCAAAATGAAATGGAATTTCTAAAGAAAGTTGACTGGATTTTGTAGCAGCTATATGGATGCTTAAAATATTTAGCATGAAAGTTAGAAACAGCATTAGATAAAACTTTTAAAGAGAGTGTAAAAAATATTATAAGAATTTGTAGAGGTGTAAAGAATGCACAAAAAAGTGGTTAATATAGCAAATCTAGTATTCTTTGAAGTTTTATAAAATATTCAACTTTCAAGTCTATTTACTGGATATTGAGAGAAAATTAGATTAGAAAATCATAATATCAGTCTTGAGATGAGATGGACTTACCTTACTTTCTTTTCTATAGAAAATAATGAAACCTACATTAGTTCGTAGTTCAGACTTCTCTGCATAAACTGTACTGGCAATTACCATAAAAACGTAGAGTGCCTAATAAAAATGAATCCACTGTTTGGAATAAAACTTGCCTTTTATTGAAGTCAGAGTCATCACATTTCTTCTACCTAACTTCTTGAATAATAAGAGTTTCTACTTTCTTTAATGTTCTGAGAATTTTCTTTCTGAAAAACATAAAGGCTTATATTATCATGCAGAGAAAAAGATATGGCCTTCTATTGTGAACATGCAGCAATATCCCATTTAAATAAAGTTGATTCAGCACAAGTCCTCTGGATACTAGCAATTTTATAGTTTGAATAAATGTAGAATACTTGTCTGGGTTGACTCATATGTAAGCTTTCTACTATAAGAGACTTACTCAGAGTCTTTCTTATATTTTGGAAAGAAAGACACAATAAAAATATATCATTACTTTTGTTTTCTTTTGTAGGTGTGAGATAAATATTAATTAAATACACCACTGACTATTAACAAATAGTAGTCATAAACTCGAGAGGCTTCTATCATATAATGCTTTAAAACTTCATATTATTTTATGTAAAAATAATTATTTGATATTTCAATACTTCTAAAGTTTTTCAAAATGATTGCAGTCAATAATATTCCCAAATGTTGAAAGCTTCTCATAGGGTATTATTTTTATCCATCATTACATTATCAAAATTTAATAAAATTATTTATTTGTCATAACAATGAAAATAGGATATTTTTAAGAGAACATTTTTCTCTTAATTAAATGCAGACAGCAAACTTATTAATATTGAACATAAATATATATCTAAAATATTAATATATGGAATATGTTCATACAGTGAATATAATTGAAAGAGAAACCAAAAAGGAAGTCATGTTTTAAAAAATGATAATGTGAGACTGAAATTTTCCACGGTAAAAATATTTAATTACTAGAAGATGTATTTGTCTAAAAATCCCATATTAGGTTAAAATGTAAATTCTCCACTGAATGCACTCCTTGTCATATACTTTTTATCACCTTGGTGAACAGTGTTATACCAGTAAGAACTTGTCTTCTTGAGTCAGAAAGTTTGAGTCTATTCATTACAGGATTCTGAGTAAGTTACTTAACCTCTCTGTGAAAATTGTCTTATCTTTAAATTTAATAAAAGCATTAGTATTTATTCAAAGGACTGTTGTGGGTTTTAATTGATTACACATTTTAATGTGTAAATATAGCAATGCTGGGTACAAATTAAATGCTCAATAAATGTTGGCTTCTTGTTATCATTAAATCTTTTTTAAAATCTTCCATTTTATCGGATAGTTTATTCCCGAAAGTGCAAAACATCAGTAAGTGTTAAGTAAAGAAGGGGGAGAAACATGAATAATGAAAATACTAAGGTCTTGGAGGCAATGCTGTGTTGTTATGTTTGTCAAATTAAATAAAATCTTGTGACAGGCTTTGCTATTTTCATATAGAATAACCTTATTAGCAGAACTCTGATTCTGTGTATAGGTACCCTGTGGTCAGTGAAATATACACCAGTGTTCCTCCTTCTATGAGATCAGATGTGGCCACTTTATAGGGTACTGGGTAATGGAAAGTGCTAGAAGCAGTCCTTCCCATAACCTTATTAAAGGAAAGCCTTTCCTTCTCTCTTATATTTCGTCCTTCTACATGACTGGAATAGTTAGTAGCAATTATCTTGCAATGATGACGCAACATTTATGAAGATGAAAGATGATAAAACAAATGGAGAGAAGATACAGTCTAGGTCCTTGATGAGCCACAGTGCCAGGGCTGAACAAGCTATAGCTGGACCTTAACTCATGTTATTATAGTGTATGCCTTGTGTTTAAGCCAGAATAAGAGCTTCTTTCTATTATACAGAGTTGAATGTAATTCTAATTGGCATAAAAGTGATGGATAAAGACAACAGTAAATGTGTAAAGGTACTCTTCGCAAACAAGTAATGTAGGCTTTTCTCATATTAACATACTCTGTCATTCTTATTTTCTTTGTCGTTTTCAAAGTTTCTTTTTATTTTTTTCCTTTACCGATATTCTAGCTATTCCCCTATTCATTTTCTTTGATAATTTATCTTTTTACTTGACCATTGAGTTTTGTGGTATATTGTTACAGAAGTAACCCCCAGTGCATTAAGTGTCTTTGTAGCCATACCCATTTACACTTTCTTCTTACATTGACTGGGATTGGACATGTGACCTTCTCTGGCAAGTGAGATATTGGCAAATATAATACAAGAAAAATCTTGAAAAAAGGCTTGGTCATTGAGGATTATCCTTTCTTTTGCTGTTTTTGGAACAGAGTCTTTATGTGAAGAAACTTAAACTAGCCTGATAAAAATGCGTGACCTGAAAAATGGCACTAACTGCCAGTCATTTCAAGGAAGACTATTTTAGGGCACCCAGATCTTGGTTGGAAGCAGCTGTAAAACCACCCCGTTGAAACGAATCCAAATTGGTGAAAGAGGTGAAAGTAAACAAAATTGTTGTGAATTTTAAAGCCATTTAGTATTAAAGTGGCTAAATTAAATAAAAAGAGACAGATAATGCACGTTTCCTAAAATGTCTTTAGTATTACTCCATTATATGGCTACATTCTCTTTCCATCACTCCCAAATAAATATCATCAAATTAGATCTTCCTTCTAACTGCAGATTCTCATTTCTGTCTTTTCAACACCTCTGTGAAGTTGCTCTTTGTACACTAAATATATCAAATGTGGATTCTTAAATCTTTCTAGTTCCCACATCTGCCTCTGTGTGCCTCCTGTAAGCAACATTTCTGTGACACTCGCTTAGTGAGTGACTTGATCAAATGTGAAAGCCGTAAGTAATAATGTCCCCATTTGTTCTTGTTGCTTTACGCATCCAAATTACAAAATTATGTCCATTTTTAATGAAACAGCTCTGCTTTATACCCAATTTTCTTCAACTCTATTGACACTACCAACCAAGGCAAAATCGTCTCTATTCCTAAGGCGGGGGGGGGAATCTATCTATTCAATTTCTTATAACTTTTATTTTTCTTCAATTTATTCTGCAAAACTTAGTAAAATGTATTCTTTAAATGCAAATATGAATAAATGATACTGCAACATTATATTTTACTACTTTTGAGATAAAAAATCAAGATACTTATATGATTGGGAAGCTTTTACATGAGAAGTTTTCTGCCTATTTCTACATTTTAAATGTCTGCCATTCTCCTGCTTGTTTTTAAATTTAAGCCATATTGGACAAATTTAATTGTACTCAAAGCATCATACTCTTTCTATGTATCTTTGTTTTTGTGTTTATGCTTTTGTATTCAACTATAGAAAAAACTCTTCTCTCTTGATCATGACCTATTTTGTCTTTTTGTCACTAATCAGTTTAAAAACACTTTATTCAGGAGATTTTCTCTGATACCTGCTCCAACTTTTGACTATGTAGAAAATACTTATTTTATGTTACAAAGAGTGGTATAATTTAAACCATATGTATTATATATTTAAATATATTATATATATATATTTCAAACCAGTTCTCCTGGGGAAAAAACAATAACAAAAAATTTTTTATCTTAACATTTGTTGATTTCTATGGTGTACATATTTCCACCATAGTTGATTTTAAGTAATATGACATCAACAAATCTCCAAAATTCATTAAAAAGTTGACAATTTCTGAACATTTAACAACAGCCTGTTCTCAGGAGCTGCAACATACTCACTCTGGCACAGCATTGACTTCAGAGTCC
>CAUYQG010181751.1:0-39864 GCA_963574415.1 Tarsius wallacei
GGGCTCGGTGGCTCAGCCTGTAATCCCGCGCCTTGGGAGGCTGAGGTGAGTGGATTGCCTGAGCCCGCGGGTTCGAGACCCGCCTGGGCAGGTGAAACCTCATCTCTACAATAAATCAAAAAAATCAGCCGGGTGTGGTAGCGCATGCCTGTAGTTCCGGCTACTCGGAAGGCTGAGGCGGAAGGATCGCCGGAGCCCAGCAGGTCGAGGCTGCGGTGGCCGGAAGCGGCCACTGCACTCCAATCTGGGCGATGGAGTGAGACGCCAACTCAAAAAAAAAAAAAAAAAAAAGGGCAAAGACAAGAATAATCAAATCATACATAACACATACAAATGGCCAATAAACATACAAAAACGTTCAACTTTGCCAATAAAGATAGGGTTTTTGCCTACGAAATTAGTAAAAATGTTTACAATTATAATAGCAATGTTTTTGAAAAAATAGGAAAATAAACATTTTCAATTAAAGTTGCTACGAGTAGAAATTGGTATAATATTCTGTCTGGAAATAATTTAGTTATATGTACTAATATCCTTAAGGTAAACAAAGATATCCTTTGTAATTCTCTCATCAATCTGTTCTAAGAACTTAATTACAAATGCTTTGGAAATTTTATTTAAAGATTATTAAATTTAAGCTTATTTAACATATTTTGACAGCAATTCTTTGACAGCAATATTTTTAATAATACAAAAATGAAAAACAACATAAATGAGCCACTATCTGGAAATTACAGTCCACTCATATGCAAGTATTAAAATCATGTCTTTTAAAGACTATTTCAAAATATGAGAATATATATTTGCTCCAGTGTTTATTGAGTGGAGGAGATACAAACCTTATAATCAGTCTGATCCTAATGTTTAGAAATTGCCAAACTCCAAGAGATTTGTTCTTATCTACCACTGATTTCCCCCTTGGACATAAGAGACACTCAATAATTTTTGTTGAATTTAAGAGAATATATGTGCACAAAAAGAGACTAAAAGTAAGTACAGAATATCAACATTAGTTTATTCTAGGTAACAGGATTACAAGTGATTCTTATTTTCTCTCTGTTTTTTTTTTTTTTTTTTGACTGTTGTTGTTGAATCAGAGGTCTCACTCTATTGCCCAGGCTGGAGTGCAGTGGTACAATCATGGCTCACCACAGCCTCAAACCCCAGGGCTCAGGCGATTCTTCCGCGTCAATCTCCCAAGTAGCTGGGACTATAGGTGCACACTACCATGCCCAGCCTAGCTAACTTTTTAATAAGTTTTTGCAGAGACAAGGTCTCACTGTGTTGCCCAGGCTAGTCTGGAACTGCTGGGCTCAAGCGATCCTCCCGCCTTGGCTTCCCAAAGTGCCAGGATTACAGGCATGAGCCACCACACTCAGCTGATTCTTATTTTCTTTATAATTTATTTTTCAAGTTTGTTACATAGAAGGTTTACCATCTTTATGAGTAAAGATAATTTTATTGATATGGGTTATAAAAGATATTCACATTTTTAAAGAAGATGCGAAGGAATTTTGTTGTTGTGTGAATTTTTGAGAGCCAGCTTTTAGTTAGACAAACAGAACATTGCCTTTTAGGTCCTACAAAAAGATGGCACTCTCAGATGACATGCTGGGGTGTACGGTGGTGTCACAGCATCCTTGCTCCACGAGCGAGTAGTAAGGGCAGTTAGCCCGTTGTGTTCAAGGCAACTGGACAGTGACCCACAAGTTTATCATGAGTGTTTATGTTCTCTTGAGCTTTCACTAAGAAATAAAAAGAAGTTGGGTATAAAAAATTTAGCATAAAGTTGAGTGCCTAGTATAGGCTGAGCCAGTTCTGGCTTAAGCAGATGGTGTCACCCCTGGCAATAACATAATAGGAGATATTGTTTTGCATTTGTAAATAGTACACCAGAGAAATTGGAGACAGAATCAAGAGGCAAAATGTTTTGCCCATACTGCGTATAGTACGTATTTATTGAGCTGATTGTCCTACAATGTTACACCCCCATGAGAGCAGAAAAGTCTTCTTCCTGCCTGTTTTTGTCTATTCTATAGCACAGGGAATTGCACCTGGTAAAAGAAACAACACAAAAAGCCATATGTTGTATGATTCCATTTGTGTGAAATGTCTACAATAGGCAAATCCACAGAGACAGAAAGTCGATTAGTATTTGTCAGGGCTGGAGGGAGGGGGGGATGGACAGTGAATGTTTTTGTTTGTTTGTTTTTGAGTCAGAGTCTCACTCTGTTGCCCAGGCTGGAGTGCAGGGGCATGATCACGGCTACCGCAGCCTCGACCTGCTGGGCTCAGGTGATCCTTCTGCCTCAGCCTTCAAAGCAGCTGGAACCACAGGCGTGCACCACCAAGCCCCGCTAGTTTTTTGATTTACAGTAGAGATGAGATCTCGACATGTTGCCCAAGCTGGTCTCAAACGCCTACACGCAGTCTCTCAAAGTGCTGGGATTACAAGCGTGAACCACCACACCCAGCCTGACAGTGACTGTTAGCAAGTACAGGATTTCTTTCTGGGGTGAATAAAATCTTCTAGAGTTAGAAAGTGATGATTGTTGTGCAATTCTGTGAATATACAAAACCTACTGAATTGTACATTTCAAAAGGGTGACTTTATGGTGTGTAAATTGTATCTAGATTTTTTTTAAGCCTCTTTAATCGAGTGTAAAAGATCTTACGTGGAAGAGGAATCATCTGGCAAAAGAGAGAATGACTCTAGTCAGGTCTAACCATCTTTCTGAGACAAGGGCCTCTAACATTGAAATTATGGAAACAACAAAAATGTTCATTGATAGCAAATGACTCAAACTATACTATATGCAATGATGACAAAAGGTATTTTATTACATATAAAATATTGTTACATTGTTATAGCTATATGCAAACTTAGTATTAACATATATACTAGTATCCAAAAATTCTGATGTTTATCTTCAGTTTCTTTTCACTAAAAAGTTGATGGGGGAAATTCCAAAGCCTGATTAGGGAATAGTTTCTATTATTACAGAACACTCTGGATCTGTCACCTCTGTTGATCCACTCCTGTGTGACACACTGGTGAGGCTCTTCATGGCATCTGATCTGGAAATGTTATGTCTATATAGCAACCATTATTTTCTACATTTTAATAAGAGTTGTACATGAATCACCGACATCTTTGCACTATTTATTAAGGGTCAACATTTGATTGCAAACATTTATGTGTTCCTGAAGAACAAGACACCAGAATAAAGTTATAATTGATTTCTCAGCAAAGTGAATAATTTAAAAACATTGTATGTCATAAACACTTTTTTTTTTTTAGTTGAAGTCTCACTCTTGTTGCCCAGGCTGGAGTGCATTGGCACGCTCACAGCCACCGCAGACTTGACCTGCTGGGCTTAGGTGATCCTTCTGCCTCAGCCTTCCAAGTAGCTGGAACTACAGATGCATGCTACCACACCCGGCTAGGTTTTGTGTGTGTGTGTGTGTGTATGTGTGTGTGTGTGTGTGTGTGTGATTTATTGTAGAGACAAGGTCTCACCAAGTTGCCCAGGCTGGTCTCAAACCCCCGGACTCAGGCAATCTTCTCACCTCAGCCTCCCAAAGTGCTGGTATTACAGGCTGAGCCACTGTGCCTGGGCCGTCATAAACACTTTTTAGGCACAATTGAATCAACTATAAAGAGAAGGCAATAAATTTTAACCAGGTATTTTGGATGCAAGTAAATATTATGGCAAGCACAACTCAAACTTCACTAAAGAATAACAAATAGTAAAAATCTCACCAAACTGTGACAGTTATTGAACCATATAAAAAACCCACATCTTTTTTTCTTTCATGACTTTATTTCCTCTGCATGTTAGTAGCAGGGTGTCTGAGTGAAAGGGAAAGGATAAATTATTTATCTATTTATTTATTTTTTGAGTTGGAGTCTCACTGTCGCCCAGACTAGAGTGCAGTGGCCGCTCCTGGCCACTGCAGCCTCGACCTGCTGGGCTCCGCGATCCTTCCGCCTCAGCCTTCCAAGTAGCTGGAGCTACAGGCACGCGCTACCACACCCGGCTAATTTTTGATTTATTGTAGAGATGAGGTCTTGCCAAGTTGCCCAGGTGGGTCTCGAACCCGCAGGCTCAGGCAATCCACTCACCTCAGCCTCCCAAAGGTGCAGGATTACAGGCTGAGCCACCGAGCCTGGCTTAGGATAAATTATTTTAAAGACCTAAAAACTATATGACAATTTTGTCACCTCCAATGCTTAGTAAAGCTTTTAAACTGCTTACTGTTCCATGCATAGAAATCGCAAGTTGAATATTTCCGTTAACTATGAGTGAAGTTTCAAACTCAAGACCTGTAGTCGAGAAAGATGAATCAAGACCACGCAGATATAATTTTTAAAAGGATCAGTGAAACAAAATATTTATTAAAGATAAAATTAAACTGGGCACAGTGGCTCATGCCTGTAATCCCAGGCTGAGGTGAGAGGATTGCTTGAGCCCAGGGATTCAAGACCAGCCTGGGCAACATGGCTAGACTTTGTCTCTATAATAAATCAAAGAAGTTAGCTGGACTGGGTGTGGTGGCAAACTCCTGTAATTCCAGCTGCTTGGAAGGTTGAGGTAGAAGGATCATCTGCGCCCAACAGGTCGAGGATATGGTGGCCGTGAGCATGACAGAGTGAGTCTCCGATTAAAAAAGATAAAATTAAGTAAAAATTATAGTAAAGAAAACAGACCACTTGCAAAGATTGCAATATTTGGCAGTTGGTCCTATTAAAATCCAGTGTAATCCAAAATGCATGAATGCATGTACATTTTCCATGCATCAAGAACAATACATTTCCTGATCTCAAACCAGGCAAAGTGGGGACCAAAGGGAGGCCCAGACTTTACCTGTACAATGACCACTTGTATACCTAATCCTGAATCTCACCCCACATCTTTAAAATAAAATTTTTTTTAAAAAAAGAACAATACATTTACTTTCAAAACCCTGAAACAGACTTTTGAAAAATGGCAACTGAAGATTTAAGCGTGTAACCACTTCTAGGGATGCTTCCGAAACATTTTGGTGGACGACAGCCCTGAAAATAGTGCTTGATACGCTTCAGGGCCTGGTTGCACGGCCACTATATTCCAAAGCTTTCCCCTTTGTTATCTGTATGGTTTGGTGAAACGTCATTCCTGACCTGAATCACTCTGCTTATGTAACTGATCAGCGGACTGAAATTTGCACGTCTTCTATTCAGTTTGGTCAACGCGGGCTTGCCTGTCACCCTTCATTGTGCTTCTTCAAAGAACAGTTGACACCTTATCTGGAAACAGCTCTCTTTGCGAGCGGTACTCATGTGAAATCATCTTTCACCAAGGAGGCCACTATTTCCTTAGCACAAGAAGAGACATTTATCTTGCTGCTAATGGATAATTAATTTTAAAAATGTATATTATGACACAATTTTAAAAAAAAGGAAAAAGGCAAGCCGGACAATAGGACTAAATGTCCCTTCTTCAGATTGACTTCCTACTTGGCTCTTCCAATGTCATCCCAAACACAGATAACTTTTCTTTCATAAATTGTTCTCCTGAATGATTTATACATGTCGTGTTATCTGAGGCTCTCTTTGGGTCCCCTGGTGGTTTTAGCCAGCCATCAGCTGCATAATTGTTAATTTTAACACTATAAAAGGTTCTGATGCAGAAGAGATATGGTGTTGGTGGAAGAATTAATTGAAATGTATCTCCCAATCACACTAGTCTACTGCTGGTTTCCCACACGCAAAAATTATACTTTAGATTTAAGGTTAAAATAAATTTACATCTTGGTTGCTCATACAGCTTTGGGTCTGGTGGTAAATGAAAATGTTAATTGTTTCTAATACCCATGAAGCTTTTTCACCCTGAGAACAATTCCGGGAACTGTACAGGTCACGGTCCAATGCACATTTTCATAGGTAGAGAAGCTTCTGCAGTCAAAGACTGACAAAAGATAGGGTGGGAAGGAAGGTTATGGGAAAGGAAATGAGGGAGAGAGGAGAAACGAGGAAGAACAAGAAGAAATAAAAGAATATGACTCATTCATCACGAAATTTGCAGTCCTTCATTCATACCTCTCGACCCTAATTACACTTTTCCAGACTTTCCATGTAGCCAAAGAAAGCAATAAAAGGTAATACAGACAACGTTTTAGCCCTGACATTTTTTTCTAAGAATTTAAGTGTGCATGAGGTATGGTCTAAAAGAAGGCCTTTGGAACAATTATTTTTAGATATTTGAGGAGATAGAAAACGAAAGTATGGGACTGGGTGCTGTGGCTCACGCCTGTAATCCCAGCACTTTGGGAGGCTGAGGCAGGAGGATTGCTTGAGCCCTGGAGTCTGAGACCAGCCTGGGTAACATAGCGAGAACTGGTCTCTATTTAAAATAGTTAAAATAATAAATAAACAAAAGTAAATAAAAGAAAGCAAAATTATGTTAAACGTCAGTGATGGGTCACTTTAATTTTCTAATCTGCAGATCTCAAATCTGAATACTTCTAGTCTGATCTGACGGCTTCTGGATCCTGCTGTCAGCTAAGCAGGTAACCAACTCATGAGTATTTATGATGTGCTGGACAATGAGAGGCTTGGTCCATGGAGCTCACAGAAGGGAGTAAAAAAATATTTCAAGCCAAGCCTGTCATGTTCATTCACTCACTCATTCACCCATTTCATTCAACAAACATTTCGTGAGTACCTGCTAAGTGCCTGGCACGGAGCCAGCCACTGTCGCAGGGCTATGTAAACAAAGTCCTTGTTCCTGAGGAGTTTGCTGAGTAACAGAAAAGAGGGACAAGTAGTCACAAGGTAGTAGAAGCCCAGAGAAAGAACCAGAAACAGACATTTTATTTTATTATTTGAGTTGGAATCTCTCTCTGTCGCCCAGGCTGGAATGCAGTGGTACAATCACAGCTCACAGCAATCTTTACCTCCTGGGCTCAAGTGATGCTCCCACCTCCCGATTAGTTGAGACTACAGAGGTGTGTCACCATGCCTGGCTCATTTTTTAAATTTATTGTAGAGGTCTCATTACGTTGTCCGGGCTGGTCTCGAACTCCTGGGTTCAAGCAATCCTCTTGCCTTGGCCTCTCCAAGTGTTGGGTTTACAGGTGTGAGCAACCACCCACATGCCCAGAAACTGACATTTTTTTTTTTTTAGTTGGAGTCTCATTCTGTCGCTCAGGCTGGAGTGCAGTGGCACACTCACGGCCACCACAGCCTCGACCTGCTGGGCTCTGGGGATCCTTCTGCCTTAGCCTTCCAAGTAGTCGAAACTACAGATGCGTGCCACCACGCCAATCTAATTTTTTATTTATTGTAGAGATGAGGTCTTGCCAAGTTACCGGGCTGGTCTCAAACCCACAGTCTCAGGCAATCCACTCGCCTCGGCCTCCCAAAGTGCTGGGATTACAGGCTGAGCCACCAAGCCCGGCTGACATTTTTTTTAAACTCTCACTTTTCATTGTTTTCAAATGAAAATGTCATCAGACTTTACAAATTGGAACAATTTCCAGGCATATTTTTCTACATACCTAAACCTTCACCAGTGCCCACTTCTGCCAAGTTTGCATTGCCCAATTGGCATTCATACACGCTTCAGCAGACTATAGCCAAATCCTTAAAACTGCAAAAAAAGAGCTTCCAAAGCCCCCTCACCTTTAGCTGACTTTCTCCAGTTCATGCAGTCCATTTTTCTTAAACATGAAAGCCAGATACTGCAAAGTGGTGAAGGCTATTATCACTTGAATGACATTTTATCACTTACTAAAATCATTTTGCTTTCATATTGCATATTGAGTCTTCAGACAACAACCAGCGCATACTCAACTTTTTTTTTTTTTTTTTTTTTGGCTACACAGCAGATTTGAGGATTATGTGCCTATAATTTTAGGACACAAAGGCTCAGCTTCTTAAAGCCAAAAGAAATACCAACTGATCTGAGAACATTCTTATATATTATGTATTGTATTAAAACGCAAGAGTATCATCTGAGTCTTTCTATAGTAAAGCTCAAAGATGGCGTATCCAGGGTCAGGCATGGGGAAAGTTTACTCAATACTATTGGTAAATATAATTCCTTGTTCACAGCAATCTGCGTCTTTAATTGCATTTTCTTTTTTAAAGCTCAAATTTAAAACACAGAATTACAATGCAGCAATTGAGAACCAATAGTTTTCTAAGCCAGGGATATTGGGTATTTAATTTTCCTTCTTAAATCCATACCATGGTGGGCTCTTATGAACACAATAGGGAAGGAATTATGTCCTAATCAGTTTATAGGATAGTATGGAAAAAATGCATAATAGACCAACCAGATGTGTAAATACAATAATACAAAGAAAACTAATTTACTGCAAAACTATAATTTAATCCTTCTATAACACAAGGGTATTGAAAACTGGCTTACAAATAGCTCAAAAATAACATAACTGAGCTTCATAGGCTTGGTTTAGTTTAAAGTGCTCAATTCTAACTTATAGTTTATGCAAATTATTATTTAATTTTTACTTTAAAAAGAAATCATGGACTATACCTAAAGACGAAAACACATAAATAATAGCCCAAATATTTAAAAGTAGTGCAAGACTCACCAGATACCCACACCCTTGGTGGGCCTGACCTAACATTCTGGTGGCTCCACTGGGAGTGTGCCCTAACATTTTTGAAGGTTCCACCGAAAAAAAAAAGAAGAAAAAAAAAAGTTCAAGACCAAGTTCTTAATGTCAGCAAGGGTCAGCATGATTTGCACATGCTTTAGAATCTGTGTGCATAAGTATGTTTTTCTAACAAAAGGCAAAGATGCATGAGTATAATGTAAAAGAGAAAAAAGTCACTTTTTACTATTTTGTTTTATTATTTGACGTGAATAACACTAATAAAAGGTAGTCAAGGTTACATTTATAAAACAATATCTATAAAACAAAATGACCTTGTAACCATTGACAAATAGAATAATGAAAAGCTGAGTTAATGAATGGAACTTAAAAATAGAAGAATAAGGTAAAGGGAAGCCTGTTATGGTTTTAGCAAGAAGTGTCTTTCAATCAAATCCAACATTTTCAATGTATCAACTTCAGTTAGTGAGCTTTTCACTCTTCCTTATCATGGTCCTTATCTTCATTGGTTTTCTTATTATTTATCATAGTCTCTTTTGACCTTCCCCCTACTTTTTTTCCTCTCTTTTCTTTTTATTTATTTTTAATTTTTAATTTTTTTTTTTTTGAGTGGAGGTCTCACTTGTCACTCAGGCTGGAGTGACACACACACAATCACAGTTCACCACAGCCTTGGCCTTCTAGGTTTGGGTGATCTTTCAACTTCAGCCTCCAGAGTAGCTGGGACTACAGGCACACCCCGCCACCCCTGGCTAATTTTTTTATTTTTGTAGAGACAAGGTTCACTACGTTGCCCAGGCTGGTCTTGAACTCCTAGGCTGAAGCAATCCTCCCACCTCGGTTTCCCAAAGTGCTGGCATTATAGACATGAGCCACCACACCTGGGCCTTTCTTTCATTTTTAGAGTACTAGGGGTGGTCGTGGTTCCCTAGTTAGTATCTCTGGTTATTTAGTGAGTCTCGTTTGCTCTTTCAGTCCTTCTTAGCCTATGTTGCAAACTCCATATCAGTCTCTTCTATTTGAAAAACCTAGTGGTTTCTGTTTTCCTGATGGGACCTGACTGATATTCCAGTTCCACATATCACTCAGATTCCTGAGACCTGGACACAGCATGGAAGCCAGAGGGCCCTTGCGCTTGAGAGGTTGAACAGTATGGCATAAAACCCAACTTGAAAAGACCTCCAGAACAGCAGATGTTAAATGTTCTCCAATCTGGCTGGCCTCAAAGCCTAGATCAACTTCATTCACAGAAAATAAAGAGAAGCCCAGTATTTATTTCATACCTGAGAATACAAATTGAGATAAAAATCGACCCTCTCTGCAGAGAAAAACATTACCTTGTTTCTCAGTTCCCTGGATAATCAGAAATATGACCAAATTTCTTTTTATTTACTTATTTATTTTAAGGATGTGGGGTACAATTCAGGGTTAGGTATACAAATGACCAAATTTCTTAAATGTGTTATCTATTTCCAAAAGAACAGGAATTTAGGGCTCTCATTTTAAGAACTTTATCTCACCCCAAGTGCTACTTCTTAAATTTCTATTTTCCCTTGTCTTTGTTTTAGAAAGCATGTAAATATATTTTGTCCTGCTAACTTATAAGCACCTTTATACGTTGTATTAAGTCATTTTAGGCACAAGGTATAGTTTTAATTAATTCGCTATTTAATTAGCTTCCCCATCCAATCTATTAGCAAATATTTTCCACTGAATTTTCTATAAATCTTTCAAGTATCTACTTTGCACCATCCTCAGCCACCCACTAGGGTAGATCACCGGGATACATCAGAGACCTCCAGTTCCAAGGAGACTGAGCAAACAGAAGTAAAAGCTATCTGATCTATTAGTGAAAACAGAATTAAAGAAGTGGTTAAAAAAAAAAAAAAGGAGGGGTGGGAGAGGAAAACCTACACAGACGAAGAAAAACCAGAGAAAGAATATGGGTCTCATACAGACCCCTGGGAGAACAACTGAGAATACAGATTTCAGAACTCAAACAATGAAGAGCCCCCAGAAAGACTGGTCTCAAACCACAAACCCAGATACCAAGATATTAATAGAGAGAATAAATAGAAATTTGGAGACCTCCAGTTCTTCCCTTTACTCCAATAGCCAGAGGCGTGTTTGTAAAGACAACTCTGATTAAGCTTAAATAACATAGTGCTGTCCTTAGGTGAAGTAATAACCTCTTTAAGTGGTTGACATAAGGCTGTCTGTGATCTCTTCTCCCCACTTCCAACCTCATTCTTATCCATTGTCTGCCTTGAATTCTGGCCATACTGGACTGGTATGAGTTCCTCAAGCCTTCTTAGACTCTCTCTTGTCTTCCGAGCTTTGAACATGGTTTTACCACTTTCTAGAACTTTCTTCCCATACCTTCCCCTGTTCAGCTCATTTTCTAGTGAACGTTTACTTGTCCTTCAGTTTCTAACAATGTTATGGTTTGAATGTATGTTTTCTTTCCAAATAGATATTTTGGAACTTAAAGCCCAAGGTAATAGTATAAAGAGGTGGGGAGTCAAATAAGAAGTAATTAGACTCTCCGAGGCTCCACAGTCATGAATGGGATCAATGCCTTACACAAGGGCCAGAGAGAGTGAGCTTATCCTTTTGTCCTTCTGTCGCTTCCAACATGTGAGGACACAGGACACAGCATTCCTCTCTCCAGAGGTCACAACCACAAGGTGCTATCTTTGAAGCAGAGAGCTAGCTTTACCAGATGCTAACTCTGCCGCCATCTTGATCTTAGTCTTCCCAGCCTCCAGAATGGACCCACTCGGTGGTATTTTGTTACATCAACAGGAACAAACTAAGATGAGCATCAACTTTACTTCCTCAAAAAAACCCTTCCCTGACATACCCTCTGTCCCACCCAGTTTGATTGGAAAATCCTGACTTACATCCTCACAGTACCCTAAGCTTCCCTTTCATGAAAGTCATATTCTCATTAATGTTTATTTCAAATGTCTATTACTCTCATGAAGGCAGGAATTACATCTAAGGTATCCATTGTTCCTAGCCCAGTGCATTACACTTAGAAATACTTATTGAATTAATGAAATAATAAGTACTTCAACTATGCCATTTAGAATAGTAGGGTGTTAAAGCTGGAAAAAAGTATCCTTAGTGTTTCAATCCTTTTATTTTATGAATAAAAATGTTAAATAGTTGATTCAGAAAAATTCATATTCTTCCTTGTAGTTACAATGTGTGTTAGACATAATGAATAAATGAATAGAAAGAATAATAACAGAGGTAAATCTAAAATTTAGCTCTGATTTTGAAATATTATCCATGAGGATTCCATATAATTCCACAGACACTGATAAATTACACCATCTCCAAGAAAATAATTGCATCAACTAATAATCTGGGTTCCTGTAGCATTTATAAATTATATGCCAACTTTTCATAGACAAATATTCCTTCTTAAGTTAATTCTCAATACATTAACTCATATTATTTTTAATCAGTAAGCAGAATTTCCTGTCTCATATAATAAAGCCTGTGTTTCCTCTCTACATTTTTCCATGCCATGAGAATTGTGTTCTCTTTTGTTTATTATTTATCTAATCTCCCTCCTCATTGATATAAAATGTCTGAATAATTTACTCAGCAGCGGTGATAGATTTACACATACACACCACCTTCTCTTAGTCCCATTCCAATTGGCACGCAACCTCAAGATAATAAGCTGAATAACAACTGCAACTGCTGAATGTTACTTAGAGATACCAAGCCCAGAACCTTAGCGTTATTTGCATTGGATTTGGATCAACAGAACTAACAAGACCACTCTGGAGAGGCAGCATGAGGGACTCCTCAGGCTCTCTTCCCAGTGAAACCATCATAACTAGTGAAAATTATAAAAAACAAAACAATAATCTAAGGTCGCTGTAAATTATCCTAAGTGCATATAGCAAATAGAAAAAAAAATTTTTATCCAATAAAAATGACTAAATATTGGTAAGAACTCCAAGAGTTGGTGGCATCTGAGTCACAATCTGTTCCCTTTCTCCTCTGTACCAGCACAGTTTGACACAAGCTCCATTCCATGTGATCTGCTCAAGATTACAAGATTCTCACTATCCCAGCTTCCAGTTAAGGGCTACAATGTCTTTTCAGAAGGGGCGGGGCACCAGCTCTTCTCATCTGCTCAACCCTAGCTCCACATTGCAGAACTAAATTCTAAGTGAATATATCAAGGAGACTGGGGACTTTCTTGTTCCACCAGCCACTACTCATAAGATGGAGGCTCTGTACCAGTCCAGCAGGCTGAGAATACTGGGACCATGCTTATTCTTGTCTCAGCTCCCAGTTCCACACTTAGAAACACAAGATGAAAACACCAGAAGCTACCAAAGCCACCTGGTGTCCTGATCATAGAGCAGAAGGGTTACTCTGAGGGAAGTAGGCCACTGTCCCCACCTGCAACTCCTGAGCAGTGGCAACAAAATTGAGGGGAGATCTCCAAAACTTGGATGAGACGTCAACTGATCAATGGAACTGATTTAATTTGGAACAAAGCATGAAAAATATTAAGCCTGAAAGTGTCTAAAAAATACCAGAGATTTTAGTGGTAAGTAAATAATAGGTAGAAGGTATCTCCATGAAAACAAAAAGGTAAACTGGAGAATAGCCAAAAGTGTACTAGAGATAACCAGAGAAACAAACAACTGAAAGGAGCCCTGTTAAAACAAACCTCAGAGACTAGTTTCAAAGACTACCTCTGCAAAGGGCCCCAAGTTTATTTGAATCATACCGTGAAGCAATTTATACCCAGGGCATTGTCAAAAGCAGTTTAGCTATCAGCCAGTAAATAGTTGAGCCCAACATCTGGTTGTGATTAACAACAGAGACAGACAACTTAACAAAGAGATCAGGGAAGCAGAGTCAGAGGGCTCTGCTAAAACCAGTGCTAAGCTGCATGTGGTGGCTCACACCTGTAATCCCAGCACTTTGGGAGGCAGAAGTGAAAAGATTGCCTGAGCCCACAGGTTCGAGAACAGCCTGGGCAACTTGATGAGACCTTATCTCTACAATAAATCAAAAAATTAACTGGGTGTGGTGGCACACATCTGTGGTTCTAGCTACTTGGAAGGCTGAGACAGAAGGACCACCTGAGCCCAGAAGATCAGGGTTACAGTGGCCATGATTGTGCCACCACACTCCAACCTGAGTGACAGAGTGAGACTCTGACTCAATAAATAAATAAATTTTAAAAACCAGTGCCATTCCAGGGTGACTGTGTGCATGCCCAAAGTTGTGCTCTCAGAAGAGTGACATTAGGGACTTCACACTGCAGGGGAAGCAAACTTCACTAGAACAGTCCTGCCAAGTCACTAAACAAATACACAAACAAGCAACAATAACCACCCCTAGAGAGGGGACGAAGACTCAGTATCCAAAGTTGCTACAATCTACTATCTAAACTACTCAAGTTTCAAAATAAAATAATGAGACATAGAAAGAAACAGGAAACTATAATGCATACACAGGGGTAAACACAGATGACAGAAACTGCCTGTGAGAGGGCCCAGATATCAGATTTAGCAAACAAACACCTCAACACAGCTATTATAAATATGTTCAAAGAATGAAACAAGATATAATGACAATTACTCATCAATGAAAGAAAAATAATTAAATAAATATAAATTATTTTAAGAAATAAAAATTCTGGGGTTCAAAAATGCAATAACTAAAAAGAAAAAAAAATCACTAGTGGGTCCCAGTGACAGATTTGAACTGGCAGAAGAATTAATTACAGGATTTGAAAACAGACTGATAAAGACTATGTAATCTGAACAACAGGGGAGAGTGAATAAAGAAAAGTGAACAGAATCTTAGAGAAATATGGACAACATTAAGTTCACCAATATATGAGTAATGGATGTACCGGGAGAGGAGAGAGCGAAAGGGACAGAAAAATAGTTAAAGAAATAATTGCTGAAGACATTCTGAATTTGATTAAAAACATCAGCTTTCATACACAAGAGGCTCAATGAACTCCAATAAGGTAAACAGAAAGAGCTCCATGCTCAGACACATTATAATAAAAATGTTGAAAGAATCTTGAAAACACAAGAGAAAAAATGATGCCTCATGTTATAAGAAACTCAATAAGATTAACAGTTGACTTCTTATCCAAAAAAATGGAGGCTGATGGCAGTGGAATAACATACTGAAGCCGTCAAAAGAGAAAAAGAATGGCAACCAAGAGTCTTATAACCAGTAAAATGGTGTTTCAAAAATGAAGATGAAATAAGACACACCCAGGTAAATAAACACTGAGAGAATTTGTTGCTAGCAGACTTATCTTACAAAAGGATGTTCCTTGGGCTGAGAGTAAGTGACCCCAGACCACAAGGGAATTCACAGGGAGAAAAAAAGAGCACTCATAAGGGTAATAATGCAATTATAAAAATATTATAAATGCATATTTCTTTTCCTTTCTCCTCTTCACTGACTTTTTAAAGTTACTGTATAAAACAATATGCACATAATTTTATGTTTAGACCTATGACATTAATATACTTGACATATATTACTATGACATGTAATGTACTTGACAATAAAATCACAAAGGAGGTAGGTGGAGCAAAGTTGTGTTTAACTAAGGCAATAACATCAGAGAGCCACCCAAATCCACAGGAACAAAGGAACCAGAATAATACATAAGAAGGTTAAAAGAATAAACTCTGAAAATATATACCTGCTCTCTTTCTCTCAGCTTCTTTAGAATATGTATTTTAGAATACATAAAATTATATAAGTGGAACAATACATTTTTATAATAATTATGATGCATTATTATAATTATAACAATGTACTCTTTGATTTGTCACTTATATAGATATAATACACACAACAATAGCACAATAAAAAAAGAGGTAATGGAGTTATATGGGAATAATATTTTAATATCTCACTGGAATTTAGAATTTTCTGAAATAGATTCTGATAAATTAATATGAATATAGTAAGATCTAGAGAAACCACTAAGAAAATAAATTTTAAAACATAGTGAAAAATTCATTAAATAATTAAAATGCTACACTATAAAATATTCACTTAATGAAAAAGAAAGTAGTTAAGGAGGAGTAGAGAAACAAAAAAGATGCAAGACATTAAAAAAATAAAAAATAAGTTGGCTGACATAAATTCAATTATATCAATAATAGTATTAATGTGGACCGGGCTCGGTGGCTCAGCCTGTAATCCCACACTTTGGGAGGCCGAGGTGAGTGAATTGCCTGCGCCTGCAGGTTAGAGACCCGCCTGGGCAACTTGGCGATACCTCATCTCTACAATACATCAAAAATTAGCCGGGTGTGGTAGTGCACTCCTGTATTTCCAGCTACTTGGAAGGCTGGGGCGGAAGGATCGCTGGAGCCCAACAGCTCGAGGCTTCGGTGACTGGGAGTGTGCCGCTGCACTCCAGTCTGGGCGACAGAGTGAGACTCCAACTCAAAAAAAAAAATAGTATTAATGTGAATGGATTAAATGACTCAATCAAAATACAGAGATTATCAGACCGATTTTTTAAAAAAGATCTAACTATATGCTGTATATAGGAAACACAATTTATATTCAAAGATTCAAATAGGTAGAAAGTAAAAGAATCAAAAAAGATAAATCACGTTGGGCACAGTGGCTTATGCCTGTAATCCCAGCATTTTGGGAAGCAGAGGCAGGAAGATTGTTTGAGCCCAGAAGTTGGAGACAAGCCTGGACAACACAGCAAGACCCCATCTCTGGTAAAATAAATAAATAAATTTGTAATCAGATAACTGCAGTTTCATTTGAAAAAAGATAAATGATTCAAATCACAACAATTAAAAAGCTAAAGTGGCCATATTAATATTACACAAAATAGATGTCAAAGCAAAAAATGTTACTAGAATTAAAGATGGATTTTTTTTTTTTTTTTTTTTTTGAGTTGGAGTCCCACTCGATCACCCAGACTGAACTCGATCGCCGCTCCCGGCCACCGCAGCCTTGACCTGCTGGGCTCCGGCGATCCTTCCGCCTCAGCCTTCCGAGTAGCCGGAATTACAGGCGCGCGCTACCACGCCCAGCTAATTTTTTTTTTATTTATTGTAGAGATGAGCTTTCGCCTGCCCAGGCGGGTCTCGAACCCGTGGGCTCAGGCAATCCACTCACCTCAGTCTCCCAAGACGCGGGATTACAGGCTGAGCCACCGAGCCCGGCTTGACAATATTTTATTTGTCATATTTTATATTAAAATATATTCAACTTTATTAGTAATCACAAGGATACATATCTAAAATTGATTGAGATAAGCTTCCATCACCCTACACAAGACTGGACTAGCCCTCCCTGCAGAAACAACAAAAAAAAATATGGATAAAGTACATGAAACAATGCTTTCAGACATTGAGCAGACAGTCAGGGTTGTAATTTCCGAAAGATGTAAAGCAAAAGGTGCCCCATGCCTATTCTGCTATCTACCCAGAGGTCATTACCAGCTCTGGAGAAGGGAGAAGGCATTCAAATAGGACATGGTAATCTCACTGAGCTGAGAAGAAATAATTTCAGAGATCTACCTAGAAATTCCTGAGTCTTTGACTAGCTTCCAAGGCTGCACATACAGCTACTAAGCTGTTTGAACTTCATTAAATTCAAGAGAGCAAAATAAGAATGATGGCTAATATCTCACTGTGAGAGATTCTACTTTATCTTTTAATGAACAATTCGTGTTTCTTTTTAATTTCAAGATATTGGGGGGGGGGGGAAAGGATATTGGCATAGCATCTAAAAGCACCAAATGAAAGTCTGTCAGCCTAGAACTGTACATGAACACACACACCATCCAAAATAAATCTGATCATGGGTTATTGACAAAAACCAGAAAAAGCTCAAATGGTAATTAAGAACTTAAAAGCTTAACAAACTATGATATATCTGTACAACTGAATACTTTTTTTCAGCAGTAAAAAGAAGCCAACTACTGATACACTCAACAGTGTGGAAAAATCTAAAAGTCCCTATGCTGACTAAGATAAGCCAAGTCAACAAGAATACAAATGTACAAAGGCATTGTTCCTCTCATTGTAATATCACATCATCAGTTCACTGATTATAGTCACAGTTGCCCCAAAATGAGGCAGGGGATTGGAGCTCTGTACCCTACAAATCAACTAGTCATTTCTCTGGGCATTGTTGGGGTAAGATTCACATGTGTGCAGTAAGTTGGTGAAAGTGTCTGAGTCCTGAAGGAGATTCCTGGTAGTGCACCCACAATCCATTAGAGTATTTTTTTGTTTTTTTGAGTCGGAGTCTCACTCTGTAGCCTAGCCTGAAGTGCAGTGTCATGCTCAAGGCCACTGCAGCCTCGACCTGCTGGGCTCAGGCGATCCTTCTGCCTCAGCCTTCCAAGTAGCTGGAACCACAGGCACGTACCACCATGCCTGGCGAGAGTCTTTAGTTTTATTTTGCTTTATTTCTTTTTTTTAAATTGTAGGTTCTGGACTACTTTTTACATGACTTTGTTTCATTGTTCTACAGTTTTTTACTTATCAAATATTTTCAAATTAGGAAAAAAAATGTGAAGCAATTCAGATCAACACCAAATGAGTCAGGAAAATCAGTGTCCACAAAAGAAATATGTGCTATTACCTATTATGTGAACAGGACAAAGATTAGGACCAGCAAAATAACCATAGAAGACACTATACTTATAATGACTATAGAGATATATGTTCTGAAAATTAGGTACATGAAATATGAAACAATATAAGAATTTATACATTGATATAGTAGAAAATATACAATGCCACAATATATCATACAAGTAAAATTATGGATGAGAACTTCTGTTCACTACTGATTGTGATTTTATGTGCCGCTTATAATTTCACAGGCTATTTTATACAAATTTTCACCTCCATGGCTCACAGCATCTTTTGGAACTCCCTTGGTTTGCAGGCCTTCTTAAAGACTTAGAGGCAGGTATAAATAAAGTGTTTTAATGATGGATGTTTTCAAATCCTATGACGTTTAGAATGAGACTTGCTAAGAAAGATACTTGGTTTAATTAAGGATAGGTATTACATATAAAAGCACTGGGATTGAAGTATTGAATGTCTGTGTACTCTTGATAAGCATTCTTTTTTCATCTGTCAAAGGAAGAAAGAAGGATCATGCCTTATACTGTGCTAATGGATTTTCTCTCAGCTAACAAACTCAGTGCTGGAAGTGAAAGAAAATTGCTACATATTCCCGTTTCCATGATATCCATATCCATTTCCCTGTTATTTTATTATTAAATGCAGATTTGAAATATTTTCATGCATGTATTATTTATGTTTTATGCTTGAGGTTATGTTGTGTGATTAAAGAACAAACTAGACTGGAAAACCATATAATTATCCTTTCCTCTAATAAAGCTACTATTTGTTTTCAAAAAAAGTTTTAAATAGGAAGTTTTTAAACTTACAGATACTTATTTGAAGATCATATATAAAATAAAAATATAATCAATAATATTAGAGCAATATGACATCAAAATAGTAGTTAAGGCTATATTGTACTTATTTTAAAATAATTTTCTTTTTTTAGAGAAAGTGGCTCAGATTTATTTTTATTTGTGTGTGTGTATGCAAAGTTAAAGTCTTTATTTCTCTGAGATAAATGCCTAAAAGTACAATTTCTGAGTATTATGCTAGTTGTGTGTTTTATGAGAGTCCGAGTGCTTTCCAGAGTTGCTATGACATTTTGTATCCTTCATTTTAAATCAGCAATGTATGAGTGATCCAGTTTCCCTGTGTCCTCTTCAGCATGTGGTGTTGTCCTTACTCTTGATCTTAGCCATTCTGATAGATGATGAGTACGGTGATACCCTATTGTGGTTTTAGCGTCATTTCTCCCTGTGACTATTGATGTTGAAGACCTTTTCATGTGCATATTTGCCATCTGTACATTTTCTTTAGTGAGGTGTCTCTTCATATCTCTTATCCATTTTCTAACTAGGTTTTGTTTTTGTTTTTGTTTTTTTCACCTTTAAATTTTTTATTTTAAAATTGTGGGGTACAATTCAGGGTTAGATATACAAATGTTCATTGTGCAGGTACCCTTGTTGATGAGGGGTGCCCCTCCTTCCCCTAGTTTGCACTTCCACCAACAGTGTAGAAGTGTTCCCTTTTTGCACATCCTCTCCAGCATCTGTTATTTTTTGAGTTTTGGAAGTTCTGGCTAGAGCAATCAGAGAGGAGAAGGTGATCGGGGGTATCCACATAGGAAAAGAGGAAATCCAAGTTATCCCTCTTTGTAGATGACATGATTCTGTACCTTGAGACCCTGTCAAAAGCCTTCTTACACTGATAAAGGACAGAAACCCAAATAAAAAGCACAATACCATTCACAGTAGCCACAAAAGAAAGGAAATACCTTGGTGTCTTCCTAACCAGAGACATGAAAGACATTTATAGTGAAAACTACAAAACACTGCTCAAAGAAATCAAAGATACACAAATAAGTGGAAAAATATTCCATGCTCATGGATTGGAAGAATCAACATCGTTAAGATATCCATTCTACCTAAGGCAATCTACCCATCAAATGTAATGCAATACCCATCAAATTACCAGCAACATTCTTCTCAGACCTAGAAACAACAATACAGGAATTCATATGGAAATACAAACAACCATGAATAACCAAAACAATTCTCATTTTAAAAAAAGCAGGAGGTATCACACTCCCAGACCTTAAACTTTATTATAAAGCTACAATAATCAAAACAGCCTGGTATTTGTATAAGAACAGGCATATAGACCAGTGGAATAGAATTGAGATTCCAGAAGCAAAACCTCAATTTCTCAACCAATTTGTCTTTGACAAAGCCTCACCACCAGCTACTGGGTAGAGGAGAACCTACTCAGTAAATGATGATGAGAAAACTGATTGACCACTTGCAGAAGATTGAAATAGGACCCCTACCTATCCCCATACACAAAAATCATCTCTAAATTGATCAGAGACCTAAATGTAAAACCTCATACAATAAGAACCTTAGAAAATGCAGGAGACGATCTTATGGAAATAGGAATTTGCAACCAATTCCTGATCAAAACCCCAAGTGTCCATGCCATAAGAGATAAGATAGACAAGTGGGACCTTATCAAACTGACTAGCTTCTTCAAAGCCAAAGAAACCATCAAGAGAGCAGGGTGACAGCGCACAGACTGGGAAAAAATGTTTGCCATCTCTATGTCTGACAAAGTCCTCACATCTAGGATCTACAAGGAACTCAAATGAGCTGAAAAGAAAAAAAAAAAACAGCCCCAATACAAAGTGGGCAAAAAATATGAATAGACAGTTCTCAACAGAAGATATACGAGCAGCCAACAGATAACATGAAAAAAGGTTCAGCTTCACTAGTCATCAAAGAAATGCAAATTAAAACTACACTGAGATACCACCTAAATCCAATCAGAATGGCTATCATAAATAATTTTCAAATAGGCAAATTTAAAAGGTAGCAAGGACAACAGTTTAAAAAGAAGTGACTTGTAAATAAAATGTGATTTTTCTAGTCTTTTTTTTTTTTTTTTTTTTGAGTCGGAGTCTCACTCTGTCGCCCAGACTGGAGTGCAGTGGCCGCTCCCGGCCACCGCAGCCTCGACCTGCTGGGCTCCGGCGATCCGTCCGCCTCAGCCTTCCAAGTAGCTGGAATTACAGGCGCGCGCTACCACGCCCTGCTAATTTTTTGATTTATTGTAGAGATGAGGTCTCACCTGCCCAGGCGGGTCTTGAACCCGCGGGCTCAGGCAATCCACTCACCTCAGCCTCCCAAAGGCGCGGGATTACAGGCTGAGCCACCGAGCCCGGCTGATTTTTCTAGTCTTTTAATGGACAATTGGTGTTTCTTTTTAATTTCTTCCTGAAATATTATCTCTATATTCCCATATCAATCTACATGTATATGCATATATGAAACCTATTCTTTTCTCCTATTTTACATTGATAAATATAAGCAAATATTTCCAAGACAATGATTGGCACTTTAATAGATATGGGACGTACATACAAGTAGAAAAGAAAGTAACTAAATCTTAGAAAGAAAGAAGTCAATGCAGGTTTTTTAGTAGCATTAGGTATATTTAATTTTTTATTAAAAGTAGTATTAAAATGATATATACTCAAAATCTTGTGATCAAAATAAATGGGCTTCTTGGGCACATTTTCTCACCTCCAAAGTTTTTCTCTGAAGACACTCACCTTCAAATACCTCTAGTTTTATTTCTTCTAATGTTTAAAAATCTATGTAATGTTTATGGGCAAAATCTATTGATTCTATAATTAAAAAGTGAGAACTTAGTACACCTAACATTTACCATAATACTATAAGAAAGGAATTCTCATAGTAGGAAACTGCCAGGGGAGAGAGAGGGGTCACACTCCATCAATAATGGTACCTGCTCTCAAACCGGGTAAAGTTGGGGACCAAAATGAGGTCCTAACTTTATGTGTACAGTGATCATTTGTATACCTAACCCTGAATGGTACCCCACATCTTTAAAATAATAAATAAATAAATAAATATACACTTATCTTAACATCCTCCCTATTTCTTTTTTTCATACTTGATAGCTATATGGTTATTGACTGTAATTTTCTTATAGGGAAAATCTTAATTTTTTCCTTTTTTATTTCTGCATGTTTTTCAGCCATCTATCATTTATTTCGACATATATCTCTTTATTGTCATATATACATATATGTATAGTGTTTTAAAATCTATTGAGAATTTGGAACATATTATTATTTTTCATTGTAATTTTAAAACTTAAAATTAACAGTTTTCTAACGCTAATATACTAGAAAGTAAAAAGCTTTTTTCTCCAAACTCGGTTTCCAGAAATAACCATACTATACTTGTGTAATATTTCCAAATGTTTGATATGTTCACAAACACATGCCTTGATGAATTATAATGCAATTAATCGGTCTTATACAGTTAGGTTCTTAGTGTGTTTATATTGCTTTTCTGTTACAATCAAATTAACAATAAATATTTTTTGAAACCGTGTGTAGTTTGCAAATATCATTTTAGGATAAACTTTTAGAGGCAGAAATAATGAGTCAAGACATATGTATTTTGTTTCACAAATATTTTCAAGTTACTCTCTAAAATTATGTGTCGATTTACAAGGTCATTACTTACACTCATTTCTTATAATGGTTTTCTTCTTTGTCAATCTGATGACTAAAACATTTTATCAAATTTTTGTTTCATTTCCCATGTGATTGATTGTTACTGTGGTTAAATAACTTTTCATATGGGTCTTGCTTATTAGTTTTCCTTTTCTCATAAATTCACTTTTCATAAACCTGTTCTTAGGATGCTTATTTGTATAATACACATTAAGATTTATTTTTATTTCTAAGAATTGCCCTTTTGTGCAATATATTTGTTAAAAGTTCTTGTCAAGCCCATTCCACTGTATTTTTCTTATCACAATTTTAAAATGTTTTTAAATATTTGTTGTATATCTTTCTAAATGATTTGACATTTTAAAAATGTTTAATTTTAATTATCTGAGTTTTTTCATATACTTGTGTTCACATTTTTTTAAAAATTTGAGTTCAACAGAATATTAAATATATTTTGATGTTGTTTTCTATGATTATTTTAGAATTTATTTTCTCTAATTTGACAGCAGTGTTCTCTCAAATGGTAAAATCAAATTGTGCAAAGACTGCTACAATGTTATTTGTGCTGTTTTATTTGATTTGTAATCCACTCATCTTTCAGAACTTCAAAGGTTATCAGAACTGGCATTTTCCAATGACAAGTTTGTAAAATTTTGTTGTTACCTATGAAGTCAATATCTTTGATTTATCTATCTTTGATATCTTCTCAACATTATAACTACACCTTAATTTTATTTTCTTGACCCACCTTTTCTTTATTATACGGTATACATTTTCTTGTGAAGCAAATAGTTTTGTTATCTGTTATCCTGAGTTCATTTATATTCATGTAATGACTTTCTATTTTATGAAGTTTTTCTTACTTGCATTCAAAGAACCCTAACTGATGGAGTTTCTCTCACTTGTTTTAGTTGCTAAAGATATTCCTATCAAGTCATCACAAAAATGACAAGTATGAGGTAACTATATGCCAAAGAGCTAGATTGAGTCATTCCACAATGTACATATTCTTAAAAACATTATGTAGGCTCCCACTTGGGAGCTTTTCTGTCTTCTTAATAAACTGCTTTCTCACCAAAAAGAACCCCAAGAAAACATTATATTATACAATTTTTCTCTGCCATTATATGGGATTAATGGTGGTAAATATCTGTCTGGGGATGGGGAGACACCTCTTATCATCAAGGGTGCCTGAACGAAGCATTTTGGTATGCCTAACCCCTAACTGTACCCCAGAATACCATTTTTAAAAAAAAGTAAGAAAAATTAAAATTCTAGCTAGACATTTGATTGGTGTTTTGCTACTTGTGAAATCATCCCCTAGATTCACTGCTTTCACATATGTGTATTAATATGAGTTAATATTTAATGAGAACTTTCAAGGTATTTTTTTTCTAGAAGCAACCACCACAGCACCAGGTTCTATTAAATTAACAATTTAAGTAAATTGTGCTAATTTTCTGATATTACCAGTTTAGGAAATTCAAGTTTTCATGGGCGTTTCAGGTAAGGATCATTTCAGTAGAACAAGTGTTAAATATCTCACGTCCACTTTCCAAAACTCTTTCCTTCCACCTTGGTTGTTCCAGGTTGTACACAAGGAGAAGAAAGAATCCTCTCAGAATATGAAACAGTAAACTATTCTGGAAACGGATACACATACATCTTTCCCCCAGCCCTAACCCTTTTCACAATAGTTCCTACTAAGTTAGAAATTGCTGATTGTTCCTTCTCTAAAAGTGAAAGAAACAATGACTCCAAAGTGTGCTGCTTTGTTTAAAAAAATGAGACTTTGTTTGAAAAATGCACTTGGAAAAACAGTGCAGATTATGACAGAGCATTAAAGGGACCAGTGGAACAGTTAATTTTCCCACCCCTATTCAGTTTTGCAACGTATAGGCTTTTTTAAAAATTCAAATAGACAGGTAAGACTTAGATTATATTGCATGTACCTAATAAGAGAGTTGTGTGATAGGTGAACAAAATAGCAGAAATATTGTGCAAAATACAAACAGGTCTGAAAGTAAAAGAGAAAGGATTTCAGTAAGTGTTCCCATGCATACAGACTGAGCCCTGCAAGAAACCAAAACCTATAAATCCATGAGAAAGACAGTGTTTGTGTGACCGCTTCACAGCTGGAACTGGTGGTGTCTAGATTCATTTCTCATCTTGGAAACAGTGAATGACGGAAACCAGATAATGTTTATTTAAGGTATTTGTGAACAAAAAAATCCATTCGTACCTATTTTCGAAATATTTATTTAAAGTACTCACTCAAACCACTGGGAGGAAAGTAGCAATACTCTGGAAAACATAATTTTAACATCCTAAGCTAAAGTTGAATGATGGCTAGCTAATCTTTAAGTCAAATATGCAAATGCTTAACTATTTCATCTCTTTTTCATCTATTCTATATGACACATGTGTATTGTGTCACAAAACAGAGTTTAAATTCATATTCTAGAGGAAAAGTAACAAAAATACATATAAAATAAAAATGAAAAGTAAACATAAAATAAGTAATACTAGTTTTCTGTCTCCAAGATCAGTTTATATTCAGCCAGAAGTTTGTTCTTCCAGGTAACAATACCTGTCAAATGTTGAAAATATACAACCTACATTGTATCTTCAGCTTCAGATAAGAATAGTTCTATTGTATGAATGCAGAAGTACATTGTTCTATCCAAGAAAACTTTTCCCAGGCTTCTCAATTTGCTAGACAATGAAAATAAACACTTAATGTTTATTGAGAAGAATTTATGAAGCTGTCAGTGAACTGACACATGGCAATAAAACGTATTGTGGCTGGAGCCTAGATGATCTGCAGCTGAATGAATTACATTAATTCTGGTGCTTGCATATTCATGCTATGAAAATAGTTTTTTGTAACAGATTTCTTCATTGTCTGCAGGTGCCACAGCATGGTTAGAAGTAGAGTTAATTGCACTGTAGGACTTGTGGGAATTCACACGTCCACAGAATTGGCTTGTTTTCTGGAAGAGTATTCATGATTTGTGTAAGGAAGCCAAAACACCCATAATTAAATTATCACAACTGCAAACACTTAACTTTTGAACAGACAGTCAAAATACAGCCTGGTATCTCTTAGTATGATGTTCATATTAAAATTTTATCTTCATCCATCTTTCAGTTAGCTCCACATACATTTACATTCCAAGTTTAATGTCATTTAGGGAAAAAAAAAAGTGTTGGTTTCACTACAGTCAATCTACATGAATAGCTGCTATACCTCCTTGCTAAATGAGATTACCTAGTTCTGCAAGCTTAATTAGAATAGATGTTTTCCCTCATGAGGCATAATTAAAACCAAAGTGTTTTATTTACTTCAGCAGAAGATACATTAGAGAATCTCTGAAAGGAGAGAAATTAATCATAAAAAAGATTCACACACTATTTTCTTGTGGTGACCCAGTATACACAGCTGCATTGCAGGATGTATTTGGAAAAATATGCCAATACCCTGGATTATGCATTGCTCAATGACTAGACAATTTGATAATTTTGGAGTTTTGTATTTTTTAAAAAAATTCAGAAAGTTGTTAATGTTCATCCAAAATATGTAGTCTATTTTTTAATTCAAGCCTCATTAATTGTTTTTGTTGCAAATCTTATTGCAATGCCTTAGGGATATTTTTCTCTGGTAGGTTCTTCTGTTTAATAGCAGCAAATGTTTTGAAGGATTACTGGTATATCAACTAGATATTTGGGAAACAAACAGACAAAACTATGAATGGCAATACTATTAAGAAAATAAATGCAATGATACTTATACAAATTATGTACAGGAATTTATAAACAAGAAGAAAAATCAGTATCTTATACCATCTTAGGAAATCCAGTAATGTTTTGAGGAAAGGGTGATATTAGGCCTAAATTTTGAAGGTAAAAGCGACATTAGCCTCTTCCTAAATGAAGAAAATGTTATATGCATTTTGAGTGATGGCATTGTGAAAATGATGGTTACTTAAGAGGGTAAGTTATGGAAAAGTATATGTATATTGATTCAGTGCTGCTATCAATATACAAGCTGTACACTGATGCTATAGTTGATGTTAAAACAGGGAATAACATGGGGGAAAGAATAAATAATGAGCCACAAATCTCATGCTAATACATTTGAAAGGAATGTAAACCATGACCAGACTTCAAACTTTACTGCAAGGCAACAGTAAACAAAACAGCATGGTACTGGTACAAAAATAGACACATAGACCAATGGGCCAGAATGAAGACTCCAGAAATTAAACTGCTGGCATACAACCATCTCATCTTAGGCAAAGCTGATGAAAACAAACTCTGGGAATAGAAGACCCTATTTAGCAAATGGTGCTGGGAAATTTGACTAAATATATGCAGAGGCATAAAGTTGGACCCTTTCTTCTCATCATATACAAAAATTAACTCAAACTTGAATTAACTACTTAAACATCAGACCTCAAACTATACAAATTCTAGAAGCATAAGAAGCACTCTTCTGGATATCAGCCCAGGCAATGAATTCATGATGGCGACCTCAAAAACACAAGCAGCAAAGGACAAAACTGACAAGTGGGGCCTACTCAAACTCAAGTCCTTCTGCACAGCAAAGGAAAGCATCATTCGAGTGACTAGACAACCTACAGAATGGGAGAAAATATTTGCAAACTATGCGTCCAACAAAGGTCTAATACTCAGAATCTACAAAGAACATAAATCAACAGGAGAAAAACTAATAACCCCATTAAAAAGTGTGCAAAGGACATGAACAGACACTTCTCAAAGAAAAACATACAAGAGACCAACAAAGACATGTAAAAATGTTCAACGTCACTAATCATCAGAGAAATGCAAGTCCAAACCACAATGAGATCCATCTCACATGTCAGCATAGTTTTTATTAAAAAGTAAAAAAGCAATAGATGTGGACGACAGCTGAAGAAAAGGGAACATTCCTCCACTGTTGGGAATGCAAGCTAGTGAAACCCCTATGGAAAACAGTTTGGAGTTTTCTCAAAAAACTAAACATACACTTACCACTCAACCCAGCAATCTCACCACTGGGTACATACCCAAAGGAGCACACAACACTCTATCAAAAAAGTAGATTCACAAACATGATTATTGCAGTACAATCTACAATAGCAAAAAAGATGGAAGCAATCTAGGTTCCCATCAATGGTGGGATAGACGAGGAAAATATGGTATATTTATACCAATGAATACTATACAGCCATAAAAAAGAGCTCAATTATGTCCTTTTTAGCAACATGGATGCCACTAGATACCATCATTCTGAACTAAGTATCCCAAAAATAGAGAACTAAATACAATTTGTTCTCCCTAACAAGTGGGAGCTAAATACTGTATACACACGGGAACAAGGATAAGAAAAACAGACACTGGGTCACTCCTAAAGAGAGGAAGGGAAACGGGGTAGTTAAGTGCTGAAAGCTACCCACTGGGTACTATGTCCACCACCTGGGTGATGGGCTCAACAGAAGCCCAAGACTTACCATATTCCTGTGTAACAATTCCTCACTTGTATCTTGTATTCCCAAATCAAAATAGAAACTGAAAATCTACAAGTATATTAAATCTACAAATTCCTCTAACAACTATATGGAGGATAAATGCAGTAAAAAAAAAAAAAGAGGAAAGTTTATTAATATTGGAACCAGTTAGATTTATCTAAAGAAAAAAAAAGACATTTAATATCATAAATGTTCTGATTGTACCATCAAACTGAAAATTTATAAAGTTATCATTTTTTATTTCCAGAGAGAGTACATTGATTAAATACTTTGGTGTAATATATTAATATAATTAATACTGTTATTGATGTAACATATTATTAACAGCATTTATCTTATATTGAATACCAGTTATCTTCTTTCCTATGGATATTCATGTGTGAAGTAGATAGCCAGTGTGCCTGAATGTATATTTAAACTTTGAGCTGGCAAAATAAAGTTTTGTGTTGTTTCCAACAGAATTTAAATGTATACATTATGTGTGTAAGAAAGTACTGCTTGTAGAAAATTTTGACTATAAGGTAGAGGTTCCCAGTATAGGTATAAAATTCAGTTTTCTAGTAAAATTGCAATTTTTTAGTAAGACTTTTATACATGTGAAGATAGTAATACAAATATATTAAAGAATAATAGAAGCTGCCATATTTTATGTCTTTTTCTCCTGAGATGTCACATTTTGTAAGGATTGTGGATTCTAAGATGAAATTTTTTTAGAAAGCTGTGATACTAGCTTTGTGTTTACTATATAATGCTATTTATTTTAAAATGAAGTGATATAGAAATATAAAACAATTATTAAGAATATAATTATAAATACATATATTAAAAATTAACATGCAATATAAACACAATATGCTATCTATAATATACATATAATTATTTATATTGATATATTAAATATAGATTTAGTATATTAAAATATTTTCAAAATAAACCAACTTCAACTATATTTTGTGTGATACAGAATATAACTCATAATAACACAGATGTTCTTAATTTTATTTTCGATGTGAGTTGCAATCATATTCTTTAGAAACTAATTTTAAACTCTATCACTTGAGAATATTTCTAAAAACTAACATTGAGGATTATTCTATTAATGTTTCTCATTGATCAAACATTTTAAACTGCAGTAAATATCTAATACACAAACAAACATTTTTCTCCAGTTTCTTCCTTTCATAAATTGACTAGTTTCTTCAGTGTCATATAATAGTGACTCTTCAATATCAAGTTAAAGCAAAATACCTGTTATATATTTACAGTAATGTGTAACTACAGACATATATGTGACTAATTTTTAAAGATTTCATTGAAGGTGTTTTCATTTCCTGAGATTTCATTGCCCTAATTTGAGAACAGCTTATTTGCTTGCTGGACCTTCTTCATCAAGTTATAAACTTTCAAAATCTTGGTTACGATAAGTTGAACATATACGTTTGTCGTACAGTATTCCTAGAAATACATTTATTATGATTTATCTTATGTTAAAAAGGCAGATCAATGCACTGTTTAACAAGATACAAAATAAATCATTAAGCATTATTAGAAAGTGTAAAAATTTTATTTTATGTTTATTCAGTGTTTCAGACATTTATTTTCTTATTTCATATTTATTTATTAGGCACTACTAATTTGTGACAGGAACTATTCTAGAACTTGAGATAGATCAGTGAAAAAACAGAAATGCCTACCCTTTTTGAGACTTTCATCTCAAATCTGTATAAATCTCTTATATGTCTATCAGACTGTGTAACTAACTGCTTAGAATTTAGAGGGTATCTTAGACATTTATTGCTCATTTGTCTGTCTCTAATCAGACTTTGTCTGTAAAGTTCTTTAAATTTTGAAAAGGTCTTCATGCCATTACAACATCAATTTTGCTTTGTAACTATAAAACCATATATCTCCTTTGGATATTTTCCAATTTAATATAGGCAAAATTTTATCACATTAATTTTATCGTATTATTTTTGCAATTAACTTTTATTGAATTCAGTTTCATTATGTTATTTAAAGTTGTTCAATTAAAATATTGATTTGACTTATTAAAACAAATTAAAGATACACAATTAAAATGTTCATTTTATTTTACCAAAAGGTGCCATAATTAGTAGCTTATAGTAGTTATAGGTTGATCATTCTGCTGTTAGGATAGGTTTTGCAGAGAAACTTGTGTTATTTTTATACAGTTCAAACTTAATATACAATATTGTATTTACTGTTTACACCTAAATACTTGAAATGTATTTTTCACCTTCAGAATGAAGATTATTTGAGCTTACTACCTTACACTCAATAATCCTACCTTTTCTCCAAAGTTATTCTTTATAATGAAGCATTGATTTTAGGACTGATAATTAAGGGATATAAATCTATGTCAAAATGATAATTTTTAAATATTCATTTTCAATCATTGTGGATATTTTAATTGTTTTTAAATTACTTTATCTGTGGCATTTTCTACCTGGTTTATTTCAGAAATAGAATCATTCCACCAGAGTTCCAAATTATGTGTGTTTTTATATGAGTGTACCCACATGTGCATGCATTAAAGATATATGATATTAATCTAAGGTTAGCCCCTTAATAATTAATAATTTTCTATGATAAAAGTGGCAAAAGTATTGTGAATTCAGAAGATCCTCGATTTTTGCCTCTACTTTGCCAATTCAGGTGATTAGTGATATGACCCCATTTTCCTTGGCAAATTCAATCTTACTTTAAAAAAATATATTTATTATTTGGGTTATTGGACACCACATGGTGTGTGTGTGTATGTGTGTGTGTGTGTGTGTGTGTGTGTGTGTGTGTGTGTGTGTGTGTGTCAGCAATGACTGGCATGCCTTGACAGGAAATCAAGGCAGGAAAGAAGATGACAGAAATGTGGAAACGTATAGCTGTGTACTTCTGAGTAATTCTCTTTCTTGTAATGAGTTACATCTTTGAGCCCTAATCTGACTCTGCCCCCTCTCTTAACGCTACAAAATTTAGAGCTCCTTTGCTCCTCTGTCCTGGGAAGTTTCTCATTTCCTGAAGAGTGTGTTTTGCCTATTTGAATACACTAAGAGCTTTAGAGTAACCGATGAGCTTCTGCCTCCATGATTTACATCCTTATTTTTATTTCCTCTGTCCTAGTGTTTATTGGTTTGGGAAAAATCTGAAGTGAAAGCAACAATTCAAGTCCGTTACAATAATGTAACAATACTGTAAGCATTATTACAAATAATCTATTCTAGATTGACTTTTTTGATCTGGTGTACTTTAAAACTTCTTCTCAGATTTCTTGGCTGGCCTTTTTCATGTGCTTCTTACCTCAGTATTTGAGTCGTAGGAGGCATCTAAACAATGTTCAAATGATATTATCTAGCCCAGGGACTTTAAATATCATCTATACACCTTTTATTCCCAAACATTATGTCTAATGTTAATTTTGGCTTTGAAATCTAGCCTTATTTAACCAACTGCCTTTTTGACATTTATACTTGGGTATTTATTAGATAATTCAAACTTAATATATGCAAAATCTAAATTTGATTGACCTCCCGCTTCAATGTTACTCTTCCCTGAAGGTTTCCAACTCAGTAAGCAACAATGCCATTTACCTAATTTAAACAACAGGGTATATTCTTAGACTTAGCTCATATTTACTTTTTTTTTTTGAGTTGGATTCTCACTCTGTCGTCTAGTCTGGAGTGTAGTGGCATGCTCATGGGTACCGCTGCCTCAGCCTGCTGGGCTCAGGTGATTCTTCCACTTCAGCCTTCCAAGTAGCTAGAACTACAGGCATGCACCACCATGCCGGGCTAATTTTTTGATTTATTGTAGAGATGAGGTCTCACCAAGTTGCCCATGCTGGTCTCGAACCCATGAACTCAGGCAATCCTCTCACCTTGGCCTCCCAAAGTGTTGGGATTATAGGTGTGAGCCACCACACCTGGCTTCATGTTTACTTTTTATATTCACACCCTAAACTTAATATATCTGCAAATTATTTTACAGAATATAGTATACACATCTCAAATGTCATCATTGCCACCAATATTTCAACCATTGTGGTACAGTCCACCATCATTTGCATTCTGGTCTACTCCAGTGTCTTTGTAATGATCATATTCCTACCCTTGAACCACTATAGTAAATGTACCATATAGTTGCTAAGATGATGCCGTTAAAAATGTCTGTTTAACCATGTTACCTTCCACAAAATCTTCCATTTGTTTTCATTACACTTATAATTCACAGTATTTATGTTGACATACACCGGTTCCACATCAGCTGACCCCTGGCCTCTGGCTAATTTTTTTCTGGCTCAGTGTCTTCTTCTTTTTTTTTTTAGAAATCAGGACTTATTGAGAGAACAGAAAATCTCCCAGAGTGGGAAGGGACCTGAGGAGGTTGCCCAGTTCAGTGTCTTCTAATCACACTGAACTATTTGCTGATCCTGTAAATCATACCAAACATTATTCTCCCACAGGACTTTTACACTTGCTATTTCATCTTTCTAGAACATTCTTCTTTCATATATCTAGATGTCTAACTCACTCTACTTAATCCATCGATACTTCAAAGACATTTTAGTAAGACATTTTCCAATCATGCTGTCTAAGATGACACTTCTATTATTATTCCTATACCTTGTATTTTTTCCATAGTACCATTTACTAACAAAAATTATATATTAACCTTTTTATTATCTGCTGCTGACACAAATTAAGATGGCACATAGTAAATATCCAATAAGATTATTTCATGCTTAAAGATATTATTTTTATAATTATAGAATATAGGGTAATCATTAAAGCTTAACAATGTATCATGGGCAAATATCATTTATAACTTAGTAATATCAAAGGGAATAAAGAAAAAGAAAACTATACCAATATCTCTAATTCTAGAAAACATTTATGTTTTTCCCTTACCCAAGATATCTTATTAATATACTAACCTAGGCTATATTGTGTTTACATCTTTCCTACCTTAATTCTTGGATAGCCTATATTCTATTCACCTATTTGTTCTCAAGACATAGCAATATTTAAAAGTTTTAAAATAATCTTTGTGTTTCCAATAATAACTTATTTTTCATCATCATCCTCCAGTCTATTTTATTTTTCCATATTTATTCATAATCACTGTACTTGGGATTCATAAAAAAACACTTGAAGCAATTTCATAATTTATCAAACCTAAATTGCCATTAATTGTAAAGTGTGTTATTATTTTATATACAATTAGAAAAAAGTGTGGTGAAATAAATTTTGATGAACGATCAACTTATGACTCATAGATTCAGACATGCTATATAATGAGAAATGACTGCTTTGAAATTCACGAGTTATTGTAGTAAAATCCCCTAGTAACTACTTACAAAGAGAAAAGCTGAACAAAGGATGATGCATTATTAAAGTAAAAACTTGTCTAAGCAAATGCTAGCTCCTTAAATGTTTCTGTCTGGTAATAATGATATTCAAAACTACAGCTTTGTTTTCACATACAGTAGCATTTTATTTGGATCTTTCCTAAGACCTAGAAAGCTTAGAGCACTTTGGTTTTATAAAAACAAATACGAGGTGAGTGGATTGCCTGAGGAGCCTGTGGGTTCAAGACCTACCTGGGCAACTTGGCGAAACCTCGTCTATACAATAACTCAAAAATTAGCCGGGCATGGTAGCACAAGCCTATAGTTTTGGCTACTTGGAAGGCTGAAGCGAAAGGATCACTGGAGTCCAGCAGGTTGAGGCTGTGGTGGCCAGGAGCCGGAGCGTGCCAATGCACTCCAGTCTGGGCAACAGAGTGAGATTCCAACTCAAAAAAACAAAAACAAAAACAAAAACAAAAACAAAAAAAATACGTTTTATGCAGAAATGCATGGGAACAAGAATAAGGGAAACACAGATAGGAAGAATACCATGAAATGTAGTTCCTATACCGCCTCCTTAGTTAATACATCAGCTCAGAAAAGGGAAACATGAAAATAACTGTTCTATCCAGAAAATCTGTAGGGCGCATATGACAGATAGGGTACAAAATAATGGTGCCTTTAAGTCTAGATAAAAATGTGAGACACATATGAGATTTTTTTCTTTCCTGTTTTGGTTTAGAACACAGCATAGCTCAGCTGAAGCAGAAACTGAATGGAAATGAGTGGCAGTTGATATATCCAAGTTTTTGCGTGTCAGGTAACTCTCAAGACTCCCTCAGCAGGGAAACAGCTCTCTTCTCTGAGAGCACCGAAGAAGCAATATCTAGACACCGAAGAAATCACTCAATTGAGAGGAAACTGCATGTTCTCAGTAGAATCTTGTTCTAGGAATACGCTCAGGGAAATATAGAGGAGGATAGGAGCAGACTTGTTTGTAAGCACAGGCGAGACTCCTGACAGTCTCGGAAATATTGTGCAAGGTCATTGAAGGAAGATGGAAGACCTGAATAAGCATGTGGAAACAATGAACTAAAAAATGTTCTCTTTATCATTCACAAACATAATATAGGCTGTATGTAATATGAATTAGAGAATGCCAAGTTAACCAAGTATTTATGTACCATATTTATTATATTGTAGGTAATTTAAATTGAAATGAAATAATTTCTATTTAAAATGCCCCAATTATTTTACATTGGTTTAACTGACTAGATATCCTTATCGTAGGTTGATCACAGGATATGAAAGAGAGTTTTAGAACTGCTGTCCCTCTAGGGCAATAATGCACAACAAAAGCTGCTGTGGGAAAAGGACATGAAAATACAAAGCCAAGAATATGTACTGAATGCAGATCTAGAATTGTGGTAAGGAGTAGGGCCAAGGAAAATAACTCGCCTCCAAGACACAAGAGCACAGAGCCTGCCTCAGACTGAGGCTTAACCAGAACATAGAACTTCTCTGCGTTCCTGCACACAACCAGGCTAACAAGCAGGAAGCAATCAGTAAGAAGAAAATACTCCGTGGAGACGTACAAGAGCTACACAAAGGAAAGAACTTTATCAGATGGTAGATAGGGAATTGAGAAAAAAAATCCTCCAGCGAACCAGTCTCTATCTCAAACACAAGAGGAGTTTGAAAGCTGCAGTATCCTAAAAGTACTGGTAACAATAAAACTGAAGCCAAAGTAACTCCAGACAAGATTGAATCAGCCACTACAGGCCTTCTGGCAGGAAAGGTGGACCCAGTTCCAAGCGTACAAAACACCCATCTTGCTGTCTACAAGATGTCTGGAACTCAGCAAGAAGTTGTGAAAAAGACACACACTGCCATGAGACAACACAATCAATAGAACCCAGATTCAGCTAGAGTGCATATGTTAAAACTATTCAAGAGAAAATTTAAAAATCTGATACTTTATGTAGTTTTTGCACTAATTTTCAGTTTATCAGTATTAGAATTATTTAAATACATGTTCCACATTTAACACAGAAATATAGACCTAGGCAAGCCCATAATAAATAAATAAATAAATCCCAGCCCTGTGGATGAAATAAAGAAAATTATACTGCTCAGAGTCAGGTGATTTTATGGCAAAACAGGTAAGAATATTCAATAATTATTTTTCTACCTTTAAAAAAAAATGTCTGTGTGTCCTTCCTTGATCCTGTTTTCCATTTTCCACTGAAATGCTGTAAGGTAAAAACCCTAAAGCTGAGAAGGTTTGCACATAGGGTTCATTACATATGCCAAATAAGACACCTGGAGGTCCATCAGGGAAAGCTTAGTTTATTAGAACTTACAGGAGGCACTGATGTTGGTAAGTCGGTGAGGAAAGTGTCCTCCTCGCATGAGACACCGACAGACACGGCTCGGTACAGAAAGAAGCCGCACCTCGGGACAATACAGCAACCAGTTTTATAGATAAACAAGTCAATTAATCAAATTCCTATCAGCTGTTTTCAATTGCATTAATTATACCTGAGGACCACCATTGCTTTCAGTTTTGCTCCGTCACTTGCACCCTTGACTCATAAATGGGAATATGTATACCCTTCAGAGACCAGCCTTGGCCTGTTGCTGCTCCCTGGCCAAGGGGCGGAAAGAAACCAGATAAGGGAAAGGGAGGCAATGTCTGGACAATTACCTCACAAATGTTCTTGTTCAAAGATTGTTGATTCATCTTTCTTCACTTCACATTCTTCACACATTCATTTTTCAACCATTTCCATGTTTCGCTTTTATACTCTTACCAATATACTATTGAATATAAATACAACTTTGCATCTTTAGAGCAGACATCTGCTGGGATTGGCAGGCATATTTACAATGTATTATTGCAGTATATGCCACAAAAACTTGTACTCTAGATGCCTAAAATAAATTTCAACATACAGAAAGTGATAATAAATATCTTGTTTTCCAAATGTTTACAAATTAATATAAATGTCTATTGATTTCCTTAATGTACATCATAACTAACCAGCATTTAATTCTAGACGTAAACATTCTTAAACCTTCCCATTTCACTTGGGCTACCTCAACATTTCATGCTCTCTGAGACTCATGCTTTTGGCTCAACTATAAAATTAATATGGTTTCTCATCTTATTCAAATGTAACTTAAAATTGTCATCAGTATACACTATGTATTCTACATATGTATTCTATGTAGCTACAAGGTGGAAATAATAATTTATCAAATAAAATTTTTCGACATTTATCCATTGACTGGCAAAGTTCTTACAAAAATTTTAGAAATTGTGTATACTCACATGTACTTTCTTTTCAACAAATATAAGTGTATATCTAGTCACTTGATTTTATACATATTTTACCTCAGGTATCTTGAACAATCTTTCCTTCCTGAAAGTGTTTTAATTTCTCATAATTCCTTATCTATGTTCATGCTACTCCCAATTGCTAGAATCTCTGCCAAGAATCCCCCTGATGAAATACATTTTATATTTTTTTCTTTATTTTAGTATTTAATACATTGTGTTTTACTAATTTTTGGATAACTAGATTTTATTAATTCTATGTAATGCAGAGTAGGAGACAGACCATAGTAATTTAATCAATCCCAAAATATATTATTATGAACTGTTGGTGGCAAATTTGTATATTATTAATCCAAAAGTATTTGCAAAAAACTCTTATTTTCTTTTACTAATGCCATAGAATCATTTTGACAATACAGTTTGGTAAACATGTCACAATCCATTGTATGAAAGTTTAGACCTCAGATTTTTTTTTTACTATTTAAAAATTGTTCATGTTTAGCTTAATTAATTATTAATTATTATGCTTTTGAGTGGATTACAGCTGAGGAATAGTTTTATGGTTTCATTTTTGTTTTAAAAAAATGTAAAAATATTGGATAAAGTTTACAATTTAAATAAAAGAAACTGGTCTCTGTCATGCATAATAACAAATATTTCTTTTATGAAGACGATCATTACAAGTAGATAAATTGGTTTGCAAAACAATGTTTTTGATGTTCCATCTTTAAGCTTTCCTCTCCTTCTAGGTCCTTAGCCCTCTCTGCTGTATCAAACCCCTATTACTCAATTAAACCTCTTTAAACTAATCTTCCTGTTGTGATTGACCTTTTCTGGATAACAATGTTACTTAATATCGAGGCCGCTTGATTGAAATACATACCATTTTGATTTCTGAAATTTGCATCATAGTACTTTATCTTACATTATATTGAAATATAATCTGTTGCATAAATGACCAGGTTTCCAGTCAAAATCTGGGGGTAAATTCCTTAAGAACAGAGTCCACAGAGCATAAAGTGTTTTATGCAGCACAAGTGTGTACAGTAGCTTGCCCCAAAGTACACAATCAGTGTTTCATGCAAATTATTCTGACTTGTCTTGTTTGTGCCCATTCACTCTTCAGTAATATTTTTAAATACATAAAAGTGACATACTTTTGTATGTGATCTATGAGTTTTGAAGTGCATTGTTCTCCATTTGCTTACAGACCAAGACACTGCTCAAGTGCACAATATTAGAGTATTAAGACTATAGTGGAAAAAAATGAATTTGGATGTGTTGGGAATCTTTAAAGATAAAAATGCCTTTCAGTTGCTTATTGTTTTTATTAGATAACATAAAATAATCAATGTCATTTTTCACCTCTGGATAATATCTATGACCAGACTGTCCCCCCAACTTCTTCCCAAAGTTTGTGAATTGACTGAAAGTTGGTTTTTAAAATCCAGGGAAATCCACAGATTGCGTGGCTATCAATTGTCTTGGAAAATACAGAATATTTCCCTTCTCAAAATTTACTTTTCCTTTTTCAGTAATGCAATATGGGACTACTGTTGTAATTATGTATCAGACATTTAATAAAGGGTAGAGGCAAATGTAGCTTCACTCCGTTTCTCTTTTATTTCCACTGGAGGATCTATTTGTGTCCATCAAAAGCAGTATTTTTCAATCTATTTTATTAAGATGGGTTAAAGTAGTTTCTCTCATTTCTTTGTGTTAATTAAGTGAAATGATGTGAGTCGTAGATTTTCTAGTTTCTCTTTTCTAATATAAACAGAAGAAAATGAAAAATAATAATAAATCAACTTTTTAAAAAATCCCATCAGAGTTTTGATTTTGGAGCAAGAAATTGTTTAGAATCCATAAGGACAAAATATTAATTATAACTAATTTACTTATTAATGGTTATCATTAAGCCATGTGGCTATCTGAAAATTAAAAAGGAAAATCATAAGGTATTGGATTGGGTACTACTGCTCTGTTGGACAAGCTCTCCGGTGAAAACTGTTATGTTTCTACAATACTTCCATTTCCTGGATATATTTATTCATCCAGAATTGGTCATGAAACCCGAGATGAGCTGGTGAGCGATTTTCTTGGGACACCTGGATTTGGTATGTAGAGAACAAGCTCTCTGTTGCTGGTAGATGAAGCTGTGAGACGACGTTTGGAATCTAAAAGAAGCCACATTTGACATAGATATAAATGGATGCTGGAGAATTCTATTCTTCAAAGAAAGATAAAGAAAAGACACACAGAAAGGAGGATCAATGAGAGGTAGAGCTAATATTCTGACAATACTTGAGTTTCTGGTTGAAGTCATTTCTATTAGTTTCACAAGCCACCATAGATTTCTTGGAATATGCTTCTCATTTATTTAATCCAGTTTGAGTTTTTGAACATCTATTAAAATAATCCCAGTTTTAAAAAGTTATGATTGCTAAATAGACATACACAAAATGATTTTTATTAAATATTGAAAGGTTACAGTACATTTGCTTACCATGAGAACAGCACCAAATTTTTATATTTAACAGATATTAAATTTAAGCAATTGGATATGCATGATGTAGTTTTACTGAATGATTAGATGCAACATAATTTTAATAAATTAAATAATTAAAACTTAAAATATAACAACAAATATTGATTTTATAATTCTTATAAAAGTATTTTTGAAAGTTTTTTTTTTTTTTTTTTTTTTTTTTTTTTTATTTGGGGGGAAAAGATGTCGCCCACCATGGGGGGCAGTGGCCGCACCCGCCCACCCCCCCCACCCCCGGGTGGGCGCCGGGAAACAATCCCCCACCCCCATCCAA